>BSBM01001510.1:3647500-3821761 GCA_027924585.1 Larix kaempferi
AAGTTGGAGGAATCAAATGTATTATATAAATGTCATTTATATCTTATGACATTTTTTTCCAGCAGAGTATATCTTATGACATTATTTACAAAGTACATATTAGAAAATAAACATTACAATATTCAACAAAGATAAACGAGCATCT
Source organism: Larix kaempferi (assembly GCA_027924585.1). Taxonomy (NCBI): domain Eukaryota; kingdom Viridiplantae; phylum Streptophyta; class Pinopsida; order Pinales; family Pinaceae; genus Larix; species Larix kaempferi. The sequence continues at coordinate 3,647,646 of BSBM01001510.1, forward strand.
AAACAAGGAAACAAGATTATATGTTACTCTTTGAAAAAAGAATCAATCAGTGATGAATATGAGATCATGATACAAAAGACTCAAAAGGTGTTTATTATACACAACTTACGAGGTGGGGCTTATTCTCTTGTAAGGGGTTTATGCACCCACATAAATGTCTAGATAGGCATTAGCCACCTAAAAGAATATAAATAAATGTTGACTAGCAAGCTAAGTAGGCTTGATTGTGGGAAAAACTCCATAGTTAAGCATACTTGAGGCAGAGGAGTCTTGGGATGGGTGACCTCCCAATAAGCTTTGGTTACTAAGTGCAAGCCCCGAAGGTGATAATTGATGCTATGTAGTTCATTTCACTAATTTTACTTTCAATCCCCACTTCTTCACTCCTATGAGCATCACCCAATGCAATGAGTGATAAGTGGACTATTCAAAATCATGAGAACTAGTCAATTGTGACTAATATTCATGATTTACTTACTTTGAGCATATAATCCCAAAAATTATATCTCATAATGTTGACAATATTATTAAACCATAACCTAGGAATACAATTATAAGTGCACATAGCCATAATGTCAACTAACCACAATTGAAGAATATTGTTATTTCAACACTAGGGAAGCCTTCAATATCCCTTCCAAGCTCTCACAAATCTACTCCTCAACAACTAGGAAGAAGCCCACTCAAAACCTTAGCAAACATTAGTAAAATGAAGTGAAAAAGGTGATAGAATGAGAGAAAAATGAGTGAAAGAGTGTTTTGATCCATGAAGAAACACTAGGCATTAATTATTTGCCCTTACCATGGACCCTGCAAGCTAAAAACCAAAAAGACTACTCGGCCACACAGGAGCATTTCATTTGGACCATTTTTTAAGGGATTGAGAGCACCCCGGGAGCATCCATGGAGTGCCTCAAGAGCATCCCAAGAGTATTTTAAAAGCATCTTGGGAACATCACTCTCCAATCACTTCCCACAATACCAAGGAGCACTCCAAAACTCTTGAGATCACCCTCCCTAAAAATGCTCCTCGATGGGAGTGACCCTAAAGTGCACTTTTGAGGGCATCTTGGGAACATCACTCTCCAATCACTTCCCACAATACCAAGGAGGACTCCAAAACTCTTGAGATCACCCTCCCTAAAAATGCTCCTCGATGGGAGTGACCCTAAAGTGCACTTTTGAGGGTGCTTCCAAGGTGCTCTTGCTTGAAGTGTGATTTGGGAGCCAAATGAGGGGAGGGAGGGGGTGGAATCCCAAGTAGCATAAGTTCCAAAGGTCGAAATCGAGGTATTACATTCCCATGCCCCCTTCCCAACGCTCCTTCAATCTTTGAACAAAAAATGGTTATGCCTATATCATGGCATCATCTAGCTTCCACATGGCCTCATTCTCCATAGTGTTTCCATTGGAATTTTACCTATCAAATTCCTCAGTTTGGTACCTTCTGGTTGAGGGTGCATGCGAGGTTTGTTTGGAACTCTCCCACTAGTTTCACCTAAACCAAATCCCAATCAAGCACATGATTAGGATCATGAACATACTTCTTCAACAAAAATACTTCCTCTGAATTTGATACGAACACACTGAGGCTAGGTCGTGGCTCCCTTGATTTTGATAGCCAATGGCTGACGACTAGAATTTGATAACTGGGGATTATCTTGTATTTATGGCGGCTCCTTTAATTTGGTGTTATGGTGATACAACACAGCGGCTTGATGTATATAATTTTCTCCTTTTTTCCAATGGAAAATAAGTTCTTTGCTATTCATAGGTGAATCAAAACAACTAAATGTTTGGCCTATACCTTGGATAGTAATCTCAAAATACAGATAGATATATAACAAATATCATTCCTTCTCTTTACTAAGAAGTAAATGTATCTTCTACTTCCATTGTTTAGAGTTACATTGATTTATCCCATAAACAAAAACTAATAAGGACCGAATTTGCATCTACATATCTATCGCAAATATATTAACTAGAGATCACAAAATTGCCGAGAAAGTCTTCAATAAATTCTAAAGTACTACTCTGTAATCAGATGACCAACATTAAAGGAAACAACCTTCACCATACAATCAGCTAATATAACAGACCCGATTTCGAAAGTGCATCCGTCCGTTTATTAAATGATCTGGAAATGTGTTGGAAACGAGTCGAATGGAGACCCTGAAGTAGAAGACGGGTCCGCGTCATCCAATGCTAGAGAATAGAGACTTGCAGTAGTTTATGATTGCAAATCCAGTCAATAATAGCAGAGGAATCTCCAGAAACCTGAAGGTTATCCACAACATAATTCCTGGCGAAGAATAATAACCCCCATAAACCGAGCAATTATGCTCTCGTGTTACTGTCGGTACCACATTCCATAGCACCCTCAATGTGGTGATCTTTATCCATATACAAAAGAAAACCAACACCACACTTTCCGAGCTGCTCCGCTCCATCAAAGAAACCCAACAATAACAATTCTGTCATCATTGGCGGGTTCTTCAATAAAGACCGCACTTCAACAGTTCTATGAAATGTTCCAATATATTGACATATAATGGGTTGATAAACAGTTGATAGATCGAATGAACCTCCTTCAAATAAGAGACAATTCTGATATCGCCATACCCCCGTATGAATTTAATGGGAAAGGACGCGAAGCACTTTAGTTTCAAGATCCAGTGAACCAAGCAAGAATCAAGAGATTCACCAGACCATTGTCCAGATATATGAAGACAATACATGACCTCCTCCCATATCTTAGCGGTCTTGGAACAACAAACCAATAGATGATCAATAGTCTTCGCAGCACCCATGCATAAAGAACAACACGAAGGTCCAATCCCACTTCGCTTCAAATAATTTTCACTAGTAAGTGTCCGATTGGATAGACCATCCAGGTGAAACACATCATTTTTAATGGAACCTGCCATGTCCATAATCGTTGATTCCACCATCGAAAATGATTGTTCTGATGCAAGAACTCAATAACCCCGTAGGCCAATTAAGTAGTAATAGAACCTGCCGATGAATTTCATGTCCATCTAACTGTATCAAAGGAATCCTGTAATGTAATACCTTGATTTCGACAAACTAAACCCTAAAGTCGCCATTGAGATCCAATAATCAGACCCAGCCACATATCCAAAGTTCCTAACGTGGTTTCGGAAGAATATGCCTTTGGAGTGAAGAATTTGAAGTATGTTCGGGTCTTAACCAATCCTAATTTGAAAACCATCCCCCACATTCCATGCCAGGTAGTGGTTCAGTAGCGGGAAGGTCTCAACCATACCACTCCACATATTAGAGGCAAGTGGAGTTTTTTTTCCAAACTTTCCGAATCCAATCCAGGATAGTGAGTAACCTCATATATTTATCCCTGATAAGGACTCCCCATAATTCTGGATGATTAATGCCCCTCCATAAGCTCTTCAGATGGATAGCAATATGTACCCAAAAAAGATTCTTGATACCCCATCCACCCAATGCTTTCGGACGAAATATAGTATCACATGCAACCAAGTGAATATTGGATTTGTCCCGCGAAGAAGACCAGATAAAGTTGAAAAAAAAAATCCTAATCCGCCTTAGTATAGGTATCATCACGTTTGCCAATTCGAACCAGTAAATGGGAAAACTGATAAGTACCAAGTTCAACAAGGTAAGACGGACCCCCAATGTCAAATGTCTGAAGAGCCAACAACTAATCCTCTTTTCCACCATTCAGACCAACCATTGCCAGTCGCAAATCCTGTAGTCATTAGGTTTACGCTGATATCCTAGGTAAGTCATGCCATTATCCAAGTCCTGAGTTTTATATGAGAGTATAGTTTGAATCTGAGAGCAAATGGATTCCTCCATAAATAGATGGTATAAATCAGATTTAGGCAAACTAATCTTCATACCCATAACAAAACAAAACGAGTTGAGTATGTTCGGGTGATGTTAGTTGGGTTGGCTTCACGAATTTAGATTGTGCAGGCAGTGTGAGGGATCGAAAGAGCACTTTCGGTTGTTGTTTCAGTTTGGGCTTGACAGCAGTGTCATGGTTCAGTCGGAAGCAAAAGTCCGTTGCATTGAGTTCTGCAGAGGTTGAGTACATGGCAACCAGTCAGGCTAGTTGCGAGACATTGTGGCTTCGCAAGTTGTTGGTAGATTTGTCTGGTCAGGAGTTGAAGCCCACGATGATTTATTGTGACAATCAGATTTGCATCCAGCTATCTGAGAATCCCGTTTTTCACAACAGGTCTAAGCACATAGATATCAGGTACCACTTCATCTGAGATTATGTTCAAAGGGGAGTTGTGAAGCTTCAGTATATTTCCACTATGAGCAAGTTGCAGATATTCTGACGAAATCTTTGGGGAGGGGCAAGTTTGTCTTCTTCATAGACAAGTTGGGAGTGGTGCACAACACCTTCCTCGGTAAGAGGGAGTGTTGATTTTTGTACCTAGGAAGTGTTTTCCCTAGTGACTTTTGCCTTGTCACTTAAAGGGGGAAATAAAGTGACCCTTGCATTAAATGACTTGAGATGAGTGACTTTATAACTTAAAGTCACTTTTGGGATAAATTTAAGTTGTGAGTGAATTTAATTTTTGGGAAATGAATAAGAGCATTTATCTCAACCCTTCATCTCATCCAATCTCAACCATTGGATTAGATGCCCTTTCACTTACCCTAGGGTTTCAACCAAAAAGGCAAGTGAGGCAATTTCGAATTTCACTTTTGAGATGAGAGTGATGTGAAGAGAGGCAAGAGAGAGCAGCACAGATTTCGAGGAGGGTTTCCAGGATGATTTTCGAGGCAGCAGCACGGATTCCAAGACAAGGAGAGATATCCGTACAGCGTGATTTTGGGCACACATTTCAAGGAAAGTTTCTTGGCACATATTTGAAGGAAAAATTCTGGGCATCTTTCCCAAGACAGTTAGCATTTATTTCTGGAACGAATTTTGAGGCCATACAGCTGCATTAATTGTACAGTCCGTACAACACGCAGTTCGAGGCAGTTCTGGGCACATTTCCTAAGTTTCTAGGCATGGGTTTCGAGGACTGTACTTCAGCATTAATTGTTGTACCATACAGAAGTTTGGACACATTTTTCGAGGCAGGTTGGGCACAGGTTTTGAGGCAGAACTGAGCTGATATTTTTGGCACAAATTTTGAGAAGGAATTTGCACAGAAATCGATGCATCATTTGCACAGAAATAGAGGGAGTCAGCTGGGTGTATTTTCTGGTTGAGATAAGTTGTATTTTGACTGAAAATTATTGCACTGATTTTTCTACGAAGAAATAATAAAATCTCTCTGACTGGTTTTCCCCGTTGGGGTTTTTCTAGGGCCATTGGCTAAATTTCTAAGTCTGATAATTTTTATGGTGTGCATGTGTATTTAAGTTTCTACCTGTAAATGTGATTTTCAGCGTGTTTTAATTGTCTGAATTTTTATAAGTTATTTCCAGCATTCATGAGAAGCTAAGTTGGGTTTAAAACTATGAAAATGTGACATAAAACCAACAAGCTGAAAATTAAGAAAAACTTTCATTGCCTCTGGTGATTGATGAAATAGGGAATATATATATATATAATGCACTTGACAAATAACAGAAACAAACTTACAATAAGGCCAAGCGGCCTTGTCTGATCAGTAGTTTTCAGAGGATCATCTTGATCTGCAACATAAGAAAGTAATTAGTTTTAACCAGCATGAAAAATCAACCTACCTAATGTCATATAAAAGTTAGAATGACACCCCTATGTCATGTTCAAAACACCCATTTCACTACAATGTTGACTAAACAAACAGGGCGTAAATGCATAATATGCTGTGTATAGTTACAAAATTATCCCTAAGGCGCTTTGCAACTGAGCAACCATAGATATTAATCCTTTGACACCCTTGGAATACAAATGAAAAAGATGTTTCGCAAGAAAATTTGAAAGCTAAACCAGAAAGAAAACATTCAGAAAATGCAAGCTTGAGCAGGCCTCCAGATTGAGTCAGCACAAAAAGGAAACAAAATATCTACTTTATTTTATTATATTTTACTTATTTGAAGAAAAAGGACATCACCCATCATGTTGACCAATTCTTTCTTATCAATGATGTAACTCATCAGGATAGAAAGAGCATTGTGCAGCATTGGTAAGGGTTAACTAAATTTCTAATTGACTACAATTTCTGGTAGTCCATGGTTGACCAGCTGGGCAGGAGACTACTTTTGAATAGGATGGTCAGGAATAGGATTGACTTGGGCTTGAGGTGAGATCATAGACATGCTATGGTTCCTCAAAGGAGCCCCAGTAGGAAGGCAAATGTATATCAGATGTTCAACCTTGTGGCCATTTTTTTACTCTATTAGAAAACATGGACAAAAGTGACCATACTTTATTTAAAAAGCTCTCTATACCCAAAAAACTAATAATCCTAAGAATTGTTATATCAGTGGCTTCTGTACACCCATGTAGCCCTATGGATCTATTTGGGTGTTTTGCAAGCATAGTCTGCAAGAAGCTTCAACAAGATTAAGCAACATAACATGCCAACAAACCTACACTCATCTTTGATAATTTGAGTCAATACAAGCCAATAATGTCAATTGTTCAAAATATTCATTAGTTTGAAAAAGCAACAGAGGAATTTCATTTTGGAAAAATTACCAAAATATTAGCCTATAAATACCATTAAAAGTTTCTTGAATAATAAATATGCTCCTAATTATCAAAATCATAGAGATGCCAAAACTGTTGTTTGCTAAAATTGAATCCCTCTTTGATGAGTTTTGATCTCAGAATCAAGACTGCTTCAATAATGATGAGAAAGAAGGCATCAAAGTTACAACTAGGCATGAATTTATTTACAGGTAAGAAAGTAAAACATAGGAGACTTTTCCTATTAGCTTCATAAATAATGTGACGTTACTTTATCAACCTCTGAAAGATTATATGTAACAAGCAATGGTATGGTACTATGGCCCAATGATACAGGACAAACATTGGATAAATTTTGAGCTACATAAATAATTTGTTGATATTTTATCAATATGTGAAAGATGATATGTAAGAAACATTGCTATGGATCAATAATAAAGGGAAACATGACAACAACTCAAATATGTCAATTCAAAATAATGATTTTGAGCATAATGGGGATCTAGTTATTCTCCAAGTTTCAAAGTCTTCGGTATAAAAAACTATATGGCATCAATATACCTTACCACACCAACACAAGTTTGAATTAATTTTTACAAGGCAGCAGAAATTGTTTTATGCACTAGCACTAAAGCCAAAATAATCAAAACATGTGAAAAAATACAAGGCAATCTATAGCTAAATGTTGGGCCCTCTTTTAATGTTGGATAGAATGACACGAGCTTGGGAAGAAACATAAGCAAGGCCCAATTGAGGAAATTCTACAGGTTCCATTGTTTCCATCATGCAAACATCTTACCTACTACCTATAATCCCAACTCGTGACATTTACTACCAAGAGCATCACATCATACTTTCATGTAGCTTCATCAGCTCAGGGTAACAAGAGACGGGCAGAGTTCCAATCAAACCGTAGAGTGATGAGACCTCATGTCTACCCTCAACCTCCCCCCTCGGGAGATCGACCGATATCTTTGAGACCAGTTTGGAGATGTCGAACCAAACATATGACTACACAGTACACATCAACCAAAGAATGATTGTGCCCATGATCTTAATGGTAATATCTACCCTCTCCCACCAACCATCACCTAACACTGTGTCCTTGACCTTTTTTGAAGCAATTTGACCTATATTTCTCCAAAAAGACCAAAACTTTGAAATAACCACGGACCCAAGAGCGGTTTTGACCTCCCTCAACCTCTTAACCATGATAAATGAGGAAACAAACGAAGTATCTACATTCTTCAGCAATAATAGACTTGTGTACTCTTTGTAGATTGTGAGGCCATCAATGTGATTTTGTACAAAATTACAGATACGACGTGCATCATCGATAAGATTTCCAATCCATGTCACATTTGAAGCAATAAATTTGAGAGCTAAATTAAATGAATGAACAATGCAAGGTGTCCAAAATACCTGTGGATATTTAGTTTCGACAATCATGTCAACAACCTTGCAAATAGGTGCATTATCTATGATGATTTGTACACGAGAATCAACACCTACATCTTCAATGACTTTAATAAACAACTCACCCATATATTGATCATCCTTGTATTTCCCAAGAGCATCCACTGCTTTCAAGAACACTAGTCCATTTAAGGAAGACACCATGAAATTGGATGATTGGATGGCATGCCACTTTTGTCCATCCATCAGAGACAATACCAACAACAAATGAGGGCCATGATGATTTAATGGGCTCTAAGATTTTATTCACCTCCTTCTTTGCTTAACCAATAATGTGGTTCTAAGATTCTCTAAACTAGGAGGCACATAACCAGTTGGAGCTCGTTCAACTAGACCTCCACACATCTCAAGAAACAACAGTGATCATGCAACATTAAATGAAATGAAGTTGAGATAGAAAAAGAACCCAATGGTAAGATCCATCTCCTCTCACTTATCTTGTTGGAAAATCTTGCCCATTGGACTAACTCCCTTTGAAAGGATGAACATGAATGAGTTCATGTGTATGTTGGGAAAGCACTAAAAATGTGGAAGTCTCATGAGTGAAAAATGGACTCTCCATGTCAATTGGGAAAATAATTGACTAATTTTAATATTGTGTTATGCTTGTCCTAACAGGAATTGCCATGATGAATCTCACAGGTGAGAAATTGAAAGCCATTGTTTGTAGCTGTTACTAGTCAAGTGTTGCTAGTGAGCAAAGTGTGGGCTGGTTGTGCACATTGATGATGGAAGCATACCAAAAGATAATTGTTTTGGTTGAAAATATTTCTCAAATAGTTGTCAGGACAACAAGAAAGACGACAACCATGAAATTCCAGACTTATAGATCAACTGGAAGGGTAATAAAGGGAAGGGATTGCTCTGGAGCAATGCCCACCTGTAGAACTGGAAGATCAAAGCCAGCAAGAGCAGCTTGAGGAAGCCAAAGGACTTGATCCTGAAAGTTCAAATTCAAGAGATGAAATGCAGGATAGACTTTCCACCAGCTGTGAATTTTGAGGCATGTGTAAAGAGGGTATTTATTCCTGAGTATTAGAACACCGAGGATGGTGTTATTCCAAGGGGGAGGGAAATGTAATGTCCCCAGTTTGACCCCATGGCATTAAAATCGTAAATGATGTAATTGTTATAAAATCATGGTGAGGAGCTCAAGGCCAAGGCCCCGCCATTGATTTATTGATTCATATGGTTTACGTGCTAGCCATGCACAATGGAATTGCGAATATTATGTAAATATGCATTTTAATAAAATACCCACAACTAGCTATGCAATTCAACAAGAGATGGGGGCATGATTTTACAAGGAATTGGGAGGGAAAATATTCAAACCCTTGGAGCCAATCAAGTCAAGCCAAGTGTCAATGAGAGAACCCACAAAACCCTCAACTACCCATGTTGACTTTTGTACCCAATCATTCATTTCTCCCAAGAGTTGGTTGAGGTAGTTAATGCCTTGGGGAATGGGAGGTATGGCTGTCCAAAATAGATTATGGGAAAGCCACCCTTCATGGAAAATCGTGTTTTGCTTCTTGGGAAAGAAAAGAGCCATGAATTTCTCCCCAGGCTATTACCCATGAAAGAGTTTTTCTCTCCCACGAGTTTGGAGCTACCTGGGTGTTTTTCTCCATGGATTTCCTGTGTTTTCCTTCATCTCTCAAGCTGGGAAGGGTGTTTTTGTTTTGGTTACCAATGGGGAAGAGAACAGATCATTTTGGGGTTTCAAATGAGGTCGTTCTGGCCATTTGAAAGGATCATAACTTGTGGGAGAAATCGGGTTTCTCCCTGGGAACGAATTTCCCTCCCCACAGTTCATTTTGGGTGAGCCACGATTTGGGGAAAACCCATGGCCATCCTGTTTGTAAATCCCTTTGTTGGAAATGTGTATCCATGCCCAGTTTTTGAGTTTTCTGTGTGTAAGAGAATGTTGGGGTTGAGATGGGTATCCATTGTTTTGGCTTGAGTTTGAGTGCAAGCATCCAAGGTTCAAATTTATCCTGATAAACCCAACTGTGGACTGGCTTGGCTTAGATGCAATGTTTGTTTGGTTGTGCCTGAGCTTGAATGTCCCCTTTTCCTTGTATAAATCATGCCCATCTTGGGGGTGGTAGTTGTGTTGAGAGATTGATTAACACAATTGGCCTATAGTTGGGTGGAACATTGCAGCAACATAGCTAGTTGTTTGAGACAATTGCACAATAAAGATAAGTGTTTTTCTGTTTATGCATTTGCTTCTGCAATGTTTAAATTGATGACTGTTTTTGATATGCTGTATGCATATGATATGTGTGTGTGGATAAGTTTTAATTCCATTGTGCATATTTGCTTAATTTGCATCTACACACTTTTGAATTTATGTGTATGAATCTAATGAATGGGTTGAGTTTTATGAAAAGCTCTAGAGATTGGTATCATGTTCCCTTCCTTGAATTGGGTCCACGGGAGGGGACGTTACATATGCCCATAATACAGCTGGTATGCATAGATCCCAATCGTCTATGTTTGTGTTACATACTTTTGTTAGCACATTTTCCAGCACTTTGTTAAATGCTTCGATAGTTCCATTGGCTTGAGGATGGTATGGTGTACTCTTCTGATGATATATCTGAAATTCTTCAATCAGTGCTTCAATGGTTCTGTTCAGGAAGTGAGTACCCTGATCACTCATTAGAATTTTTGGGCATCCAAATATGGTAAGGATATTCTCAAATATAAACTGCATGGAAGTAAATGCGCTACAGTCCTTTACTGGTTTAGCTTCTGCCCATCTGGTGAGATAATCTGTAGCGGTGATAATATATCTCGTGCCAGTTCTCTTCCCTGGTGGGTTAATAGGTCCCACAAAATCGATATCCCATTTATCGAAGGCTTGCAGTGTCAACTATGGCCTTAATGGCATCTCATCTCTGCGCGATGGCTTTCTCATTCTTTGACAAACATTGCAACTTCGACAATGTTCCTTTGAATCTTTATGGAGTGTAGGCCACCATAGTCCTGCTCTTAATATTTTCTGTGCAGTAGATCTTCCTGCGTAGTGACCTCCTGACACTCCCTAGTGTGCATCAACTAGTATGAATGATTTTTCATGTTCTAGCACACATCTGCGCAACATTTCATCCGGTCCTAACTTGTATAGTTGTCTTGCGATGATGGTGAAGTCTACTACCTTTACTACCAACTGTTTCTTCTGCTGCGCAGTAAAATCTGTAGGTGCCAATCCTGTAGTCAAGAATTCTACAATTTATTTGTAATAATCATCTGCGATATGGATGGTGAATAACTACGCGTTAGGTAGATTGTCGGAAGATTTTTAGGTTCTTCGCCTAACTCAATTCTTGAGAGATGGTCAAGTCCTAGGTTCAGTCTTCCTGGCTTAACAATGATCTCAAAGTCATACTCCTAAAAGAGTAGAAACCATTTGCATATTCTTCCCCCTAACATTGACTTATTGACCAGGTACTTTAAAGCTTAATGGTCAGTGTACATGCAGAAGTGCGCACCCAACAAATAGTGTATGAACTTCTGTAGTGCGTATACCATTGCTAGACCTTCTCTTTCTGTAGTTGTGTAATTTTTTTTATTTTTTATTTATTTTTTTTTTTTTTTCTGCTGAAGATAACTTCCTGCTCGAAAATGCAATGGGATAGTCAATGCCTCCCTCACTTGGCTGAGCAAGCACAATGCCCAACATTATATATGAAGCATCGACATGTACATGAAATGGTTTATTCCAATCCGGAAAAACAAGAATCGGAACAGTTACCATTTTCTCTTTTAATGTATCCAATCCTTTATGGCAGTCTTCGGTCCATTTGAACTTTGCTTCTTTCTTCGTAAGTTTCTCCATCGGTGCGGTTATCTGCGCATAACCCTTGATGAATATTTTGTAGTATCCTGTATGTCCCAACGTAGTGCAAAGTTGCTTTACTGAATTTGGTGTTGGCAGGTTCACAAGAACTGCGATCTTCACAGGATCAACCATCAGGCCCTGTTTACAGACAATGTGTCCCAACAGAATTCCATAGGGAACACAAAAGATGCATTTCTTCAAGTTCAGGGAAATCTAATGTTGTCTAGACTTTTCCAACATCATTCTCAAGTTTTCACAATGGTTCTTTAGTAAACCAAATACAGTCCAATCATCAAAGTATACTTCTAGGAACTTATGAATAAAATCCTTGAATGCAGCAGCAACAACTCTTGAGAATATAGCAAGTGCATTCTTCAAACCAAATGGCATAACTGTGTATTGGAATGATCCCCATTCAGTAGAAAATCTAGTTTTATGTTTGTCTGTTGGGTCAATTCTAATCTGGCGGTATCTAGAGAATCCATCAGTGAAGTAGTAGGCCTCATTTCCTCCAACATTATCTAATACTTTGTCTGTGAATGGAATAGGAAATGGGTCGCGTAGTGATGCATCATTTAACTTTCTGAGATCTATGCATATCCTAATTTCCCCTTTTTTTTTCTTATCCTGGATAACCATAGGGCTTATCCATTCTGATTATTCGACGAGCTCAATGATTCCTGCATCAAGCATCTTGTTGAGTTCTGCCTTCACTCTTTCCTTGTATCTTGGATTTAGTCGATAAGGCCTCTGCTTAATGGGCTTCGCGACTCCCAAGTCACCCAAAATGCCTTTCATTTCATAAAACTTTGTTGAAAACATATCCTGATACTCACGCAGAAGGTCTGAAATCTACGTGACTGTTTCTTCATCCTAGTAATCCCCAATAGATGCGAACTTTGGTTCTTCACTTGTGCCAATGTTAAATTTTCTTGTTTTGACAGGGCTTCTTAAGTCTGGAATTTCCAATGGCGGTCCTTCAACTTTGTGTTCTCCTTCTGTCTCAGGTATATTGATATTGCGCGGATCATCATCCTATTCACTTTCTTCTTCATCATCGCTTACTGCAAGGTTATATCATTCCAATTGTTTTTCCCATTGTTGATATGCAGGTTGTAATGTGTCATAAAATATCTTATTTTTGAGAATCTGCAATGCTTCATTAATATTTGGACAATCCTCCTCAAAGCGGAAGGTTCTTTGGAAGTTCACGGTCATGATAGACCAGTCTATTGTTCCTCTGCATAGTTCTATGTCTATGTACCAGTTCTTTGGGATTTTCTCCTCTAATGTGTGTACAAACAGATGGACCCATTCTTGTTAAGGTCTATGTTCCCATGTTTTTTAGCAAATATCTATGTGATCTCTTGGATTTGTTGTCCATTATACTTTATTATTGTCAGCGCAGCTTTCTCTATGAATCTGAGTTCCATCACGTGCTTGCACTATTCCCATGTTTTTAGATTTCCCTTATGCAAGACCCACCCTCTAGCAGGTGTAGCGCGCAGTGCTGAATCTAATGCTAACAACTTATATTCATCTGGAATTACAGTATATTCTTGAAAAAATACATGAATGCTAGTCAAGCCATCATAAGTAGGAATTGGACTTACCTATGCTCCAACCCAACGTAGTGATTTCGTGATATACGCACATCACTTGGAAGATACTTCATGCATTGTGCTTTTCCAATTCTCCAACCCTGCGTCAGAGTCTGATATGCAAGAGTTGTCACAACACCAACTCAATGTTCCATCAGCCGTAGGATTGATGTAGTCGGCCTGATTCGCAGTCATCTTGTAGATGCGATCAAGGTCTTGTGCTCTGAATTCTTCTTGTATTGGTTCACTGTATCTTTCTCCTTGTGAAGGGTCCAAGGGTGCGATGACCCTAATATCCTGTCCTTCGAAGATCATCTTTTTGGTTTTTAGATTGATAATCGCGAGGTTATCCATCACCCAGTCTATCCCCAGTAATGTTTGATATGGGTTACTGTCGTCGATGATCTCAATAACCTCGAAGTCTACTGAACTTCTTACTAAATCAATGTCCACAAGTACATTCGAGAGTCTTCCAAAGGGGATAATTTTTTGTTGATTAGATAGTCTTAATTGGATAGGTGACCACGATAACCTTGGTTTCCCCATCTGTTCCCATGTCTGCTTAGTTAAGACATTCACTTCTGATCCCAAGTCAAGGATGATCTGGTCCATTTCATAGTCTCCAATCTACTCATTGAGCCTCATTTCTCGGCCTGTTCTCTTATGGCTCTTTATATGGTGAACTGCTCTATGAACAGTACTCACGCAACTGCGTTGTTCATAGTGGTTTATTAAGTTTTTCAATTCCACTAAGGCATCTTCACTTTTTAGTAACTTCATACAGCTCTGTAGGAACTGCGCAACAGAAGTCCCTGTTTCTATGGTGGTACATGTTTTATCATATGCTGTTGGCATATCCTTCATATGTGTTGTTTCACTTCGTAGTTTAATTCTTGGTGTCACAGGCTCCGATTATTTGAAGGTCTCCCTTGCTTCTGCGAAGACTTCTTTGTTTCTATCCAGATTGAAAGCAGGTGCTTTCCTAGTTACTTTTCTTATCCAGACCCCTTCAATAGGTGTCTGTTTAGCTTGGTGGTCTTCATAAGTCGAGGCTTCTTCTCTTTTATCTTGACCTATGGTAGCTCCACTTCATGTCACAACGTTAATGCTTGGATCTATAGTTCTTTTCTCTCCTACGATCATCTGAACGTTCAGATTTGGTTCTTTTGTTCTCCTCTCTTGTATTTTTGCTTGCAAAACAAGACATGCCTCAATGACATGATCAAAATACTTACAGTATCTACAGGTAGTACAAGCATTGGTGCAGTATCTGGAAATATGTCCAGGTTGAGTGCAGTTATATCATATTATCTGACCTTTGCCTCTTCCTCTTGCTGGACCATTGTTTCTTCCTCTTCCGCAGAATCCACCACGACCTCTGTATGCACCCTGGTCATACTGCACATTATCATTGTTATGCGGTGTTTCTTCTTGAACTCGGTAAACATCATGATTTATTTCCATCATTAGCTTGTATGCTCTACATTAGGAATCATCATGGCCAACTGATTTACAGAATGTGCAGTATAGGTTCTTGGGTGTTCGCACATACTTCTGAATCAAATAACAATCCTCTGGGCAATGTCCTATACATCGACAGATCTCACACCATGGCCCTTGCTACTGATTCAGTGGATTTGGTGCTCCACTATCGAGGTAATATTGAAACAAAGGACAACATTCCTTCGGGTGTCCTTATCCCTTGCATATTGTACACCATTCTTCTTCTATGGTTTCTTTTCCCTTCTTAATATCTTGTAATTGTAATGTTAGATTCGCTAGTTGGTTCTGTATCTGGACCATACCTGTGTTAGTCTCTCCTATTAGTGAAGCCTCTAGTTTCATCGCGATCTCTAGGGCATCTGTCTGCGACGCAACGTTTTGTTGCATCAATGGTAGTCTAATGTGTGGAAACAACGCAACTATGAACCACTCTTGGTGTTGTTGCGGTGTGATGTCAAAACTAACTTGATCTAACAATGTTTTGAACTTCTGGTCAAACTCCCATATTGACTCAATCATTTTCTGTTTAATCTCTTTTAGTTATGTTATGCATTGTGACTTTGAATTAGGTTTCTTGAATTCCCTTAAGAGGGCAGCCTTGATATCCACTAGATTTCTATCATGTCCATCATAATACTTCATAAACCAATTCAATGCTCTATCTCTGAATGTAGTGACGAGTTGTGCTTGCTTAACAGCATCATCTTGGACTTGCTTAACGTTCCACATGGATTCACACAGAAACCAATGTTTCCCATGGTCTTCTAGACCCGTTCCTTTGAATATCAATAGTTTAATATCGTTTGTCATTCTCCTTCTCGGAGGCATAGTGTTCTGTGATGTGTTAGGGATACTAGTGCATGGAATGTTCTGAGTACTCATGCCCGTGGTGTTACTACTACTGATGTTCTGTGGATTAGCAGTATTGTCAATTGGAGGATTCTACGGAGTGATGGGCTGATAGGTCGCTACATGAGGTTTTGTTCCACTATCAGTCTTAGCTCGTAACTTAGTTTCTATCCGAAGTTCAGTACTAGACTTGAATCTTTTACCACTTCTTAATGTGTGAATGTTTTCCTCTGTATCGTTGTCTGAATATACGACCATTACAGAGTCAAAACTTCTAGGGATATTATTTCATTCTTAAGACACCTTTCTCTGCTAACAACATTTTAATGTAAAGATGGATATTGTTCAGGTACTTGCCTCTGAATCCTTTGAAGAAATCAGCCTCTGCTGCGCTGTAGCACTTCAGTGTGTCCATAGAAAATTCTCTCATGTAGCCTTCTAATATGCTACCCAACCAGAAGTCTAATGTTCTTGAAATCATACTTTCCACCTCTTTAAGTCATTGGATCAGTTCTGGAGTCCACTCGGTAGGTTCTCCTCCCTGATAGCAGGTTTTATGTTCTACTAGTCTCAACAACCAATCGTATCGATCGTTGTTGAATGTTGCAAAGAAAATTTCATAAATATCAGAGTACAGATATCTCTGCAACCATTCTTCGTCAAAGAAGTGCGGATGTTTGTTCTCTTTTCTTGCAAACTCTTTCTCTGTATTGTCCACCCAGTTCTGTATTTCTGTCCTCTTTGGCTGCCAATATTGAGAACACATCACCAGTTCAAGCGCGGCAATGGAACCATTTGTTGGCTCGATTACTGTTCTTTAAATTTTCAAGGTAGACCTAGGTTTTGCGTGGTTTAGGAAACCAACAAAACCCCTTTTCACCAGCCCTTTCGGTAACAGTTTGCGAGTAGACTGAGGTCTCACCCGAGGCGAAGTTATGGGGAGGTTACAGAATCAAGTTTCCACAACTGAGTGATGCGTAGTTCGGACAGAATGGGAGACTGCTCAATGTTCACCTACTTCATGGTTGTTACTTATACGACAGCGCACACAGGGACTGTGTGGCTCGGAATAGCTTACTTGGTGGTGGGTTAGTGCAACCGAAGACTGCGCTGCCTCTTTAACAATCATACATATTCGACCGACTTTACTTAGTGTAGGATTTGCATTAAACAAGCATATTAGATTGTATAATTTGGGACTTATGCATTAAGATGAACTATGATGTAGCTGCGCACTTCCGATGCTGTGCTTCAGGGAATCACGCTACACAGACTTCGCTAATTCAAGTGTTACTCGATTATCTCGTGCATTCGTTATGTTCAGAAATACTTGCGCATTCAACCTTTACCCATCTATATTCAATACTTAACATATCATTCCCATCATTCACTCTTATGGATAATACACATGAAAGCAAAGATACATTTACTCATAAACACGAACTTAACCACTTCACTAAAAGAAAACACACATTCAATCACACAACACATAGATTTAATGTGGTTCACCCCGAAGATGGGAGCTGTTGGTCACCCTATATGTCAATTAATTACAACTAACACACATGTTGCTCAATATAAATTGTCAACCAAGGGTAGGTCTTTTATTTCAATGGAAATACGCTCAATCTATGCATAAACATTTCAAGTAGCTGATTGAATAAAATGGAGATAAACTATCGTACCTATCTGTTTAGCTAAACTCATCCCATAAGTAAAACTAATCTATCTTATTCATCTAGGAACTCAAAAGACAATTATCATCCTACAATTATCAATCCAACAGTTATTGATCTAAGAATAAAATGAACTAGACTTACTTTTGCAAGAAGTTAAATCCTATAATTATCAAACTACAGTATTCAATCTCTACTGATCTACTCATCTAACAGCTACTGTAACTCAACCATAAATTGTCTAATCTAATGAACTCAAAAATATACAACAACAACTAGAAACTAAAAGTAAGCTTGAACTATAATTTCATTAACTTATAAATCCTAGAAAGAATAAATGACTGAAAGAAATTGGGAGTGAGCTGGGTTGTAACAGCTGATCTAATCACACCATGCATCAATTAAACTAACCTACACAGTCGACTGTCACACCACACAGTTACAGCTATTCAAGATGCAATCATAAAATACCACATAAATGCGATTATCAATTCTCTGTTGTAGCTAACAGTAAAACATCTAATGTAATTCCACACCACGCAACAAGAAATAAATTAAACTAATCTACCTACTTAAATCGGCTATCTCTGTGAGAAGGCGGGCCCTGACCTTCTAACAGAGACGCCGTAAACTACCACAAATTAAGAAACAGAAATGAAGAACTATGCTCTTGTATTAAAGATGATAATCCACAGTCTCAGCTCTCTGTTACAGCTCATACAAAATGATAATTAACGAACCCTAGACTCTAAAATCCTTCCCATATTTATACATGCAAAGTACAATTCGTGATCCACTAATTTCACATAGAAATGAAGATCTATGATCTTCATGCCGTGGATTTACAATTGAACTGTTATAGCCGTCTTGAATGAGGCTATTAGACATGAAGGATGTCGTTACCTTGCAGCCAATGGATCAATGGATTAACCAATCAGGCGGCGTCCTGTCTATTGCAGCAATGTTCTGTTTCAGCAAAGTCCTGTTACATCTTCACGTGGAAGGGTGTGTTGTTCCTATTAATGTGAGGAACTAAATTTGAAGAGTAACAACTGGCACCACATGTGATTCTTTCCCAAGGCATTGTGCCTGATACACCTGTGCTTTGATCTCGACTTAATGAAATCAACACAAGTTAGCATAAATCAAAGGCTAGAATTCATAACCATAACAATCTTAGGCATTAAATAAATGAAGCAATAATGAATTATACCTGTCGTGATTCTTGATTGATCTGGAAGAAAGGCATATATATGGTTTATGAAAATAGGATGTAACAGGGAAAAATGTTGTAATAAGTGTGGTAAAAAAGGGGCAATTCCAGGACCCAACAAGAGCTACGTCCATAGGAACTATTGTTTATTATAAATGGGAAGGGTTCAATAGTTCCAGTCTACGCACTTAGTTGTAGACTCTCTTCTCTCTTCAATGGGCCTCTTCCCATGCAGCTGCTAAGGCTCTTTACAATATTCTCTCAATAGAGATCAACACAAAGCATTCACCAAAATCAACAACAACGATTAACCCTTCCCTTTACAAAAATTCCCTTTTTATAGATCGTGCCCTTAGGTCACGTCTTTACAATCATGGTGGGATAAAAAAAAAACCCTAAGGTACCCAAAATAGTGCGGTTACCCCACTAACCAACTCTACTAGGATATGATAGTGACTTCAACATCGTGGCCGTCCTTCTGCGCTGTCTCCGACTTCTGGCATCTTCTGACTGCGCGTGGTCACGTCGCTTTCATCCGTTCTGCTGAGAGCATGCCGACGGGTCACTTTCATCCCGGTGTTCCTTCTCTAAGGGTTTCATGTATCCGGTCTGCTTAGTGTTGCCTTTTCTCATGCGACCGGTCACTTTCCTTCTTCGCCACTCCTTACCCACCTACCGGGAATATCAGAGTATCTTCCCCAAAATGGATCATCGATCGATCTTACCGGAACCCATACCGTTTTCCTTCCAAAATGATGCCATGATCGATCTTCGTGGCTCTGGCTCTTCGTAGCATTGGATCTTTGAAACGTTGTAACTTCACAGTGCTATAACTCCGCAGCACTGTTACTCCGTAGCGTTGTAACTCTTACTTTGTCGGTGCTGCACTGCGCTGTAACTTCACAGCTCCCAAAACTGACTTGTCCAAAAATTCCTTAACTTGGGCCATGCCCAACAGTACACTCTTACAGATGTTTCCTCCATGGGTATGGTTCAAATATACAGAAGCAATGGTTTATAGGCATCATGTAACAAAAAGTGACTACAAAGGAAAATACGCAACATAAGCAATAAGAAACAAAGCAGTTTGCACGAATTTTCAAGTGGATATTTTAACACATGCTTATGTAAAATGACAAAATTTTGGGAGCCCATCAGGATATGGTCATAAATGTATGAAAGAGAAATATGTCGTCTCAAACTCCAAGTCATGTTGTGACTAATAGGGATCCCATGCCTACAAGAATAACTCGACATGGGAACCAAAATGGCAATGGGGTGCAGACTAGGGTGTCCTATGTTCGGTAGGATATTCTGTCAGAATGGTGGAAAATACAGATATTAAAGGCTAACCCACCAATTTCCAACAGGTTCGACCCTAGAGCAAGTCTAGGTTGCAAAAGGTTCAAATGCATCTTCACAAAGGGATAGCCTAAACATGGCCTAAATCTATATGCAAGCTTCCAAATATACCATATAAGATCGAGGAACATGCAAATCATGCTCCTATACTTAGGTAGATTTAACCCAATTATGCTCCCAGTGGCCCCACAAAGGATGTACTTAGGTGGGTGCAACCAAATGTTCACAACTTCAGGGATGGCTTCATATGATGATAAAATATTGTCCAAGAAGTCATGTGAGCTGGGAGAGCTCATAGCCCAAATGGGCCAATTAACTGAATCATATTCCTGCATTAAGGGAATATTTTGATTTGAATCTGCTGAAGCTTTTGGAGTAGCTTGGTATGAATCTTCTATGGCGGATAGGGGTGATCCAAATGATTTCCAACATTTAAATGACATTACACAAGCTGAGGTCCCTTCATCTAGTATGGTTCAAAAAAATTTCTCACCATGAGTCGTTACTTTAATATGAAAAACAACTTTGGAAGGGATCATACATATTGAATGGTCTATCTCTAATGTGATCGAAGTCGCATCGGATGGATCAACAATGCCAATTATAGATAGTAGTTCCTTTCTTTGCGCAGGATGACATTGCAATATCTCCAAGGCCGACATGGCACATGGTACTTGAGATAGGTCCTCAAGAACATTACCGTTATGAGCATCTCACATGTTAGGATTATGCATTGTTCTATGTAGAACGCATTTGGGGGGGGTGTGGTACTAAGTTTATGGATGGTTTCTCAATGGAGAGAGAACCACTTGGATGTTATACCGATTGATCTGATGTACTAGGAGAGTCATCATAAGAATCAAGTCTTGTTTGGATGTTCACCATATGATCACACATGAATACATTGGCATTGGGATCATTTCCCCCTTGCACAGGGGATGGCTGGTTTCCCTCTAGCGGGGGTAACAGTGTGAAAATAGTGGGTTGTTGTTTCCCACCACATTGAATAATGTTCGCTGCATCTCTTTTCCCAGAGTTATCATTTTTCTTACTCTTGTAGTTCTTCTTCTTTCTTCTAAGGTCTATGGATTGGACTATAGCGATTTCAAAATTCTGGGAAGGATTAGCACTTTGCTTACCCTTATAATTCTTCTTCTTTCATCTAAGGTCTATTGATGAGACTAAGAGGATGTTATAAATGTTGGAAGGATTAGCAGGTTGCTACATTGCCTGGCTAGTTGTGGGTTGTGAAGTCTGAATAGAAACTTGTCCCAAATGTTGGGTATTCTGCTCAAGTTCATTGACGGAATCCATCATACCATTGGCATGAGGTCCATGTGGTGGCCTAGCTGGATGAAACACAGGTCTTACAGGTTGTTTCCAAAAATATTGGTTACTTCCTAGAACCTGACCACTCCATTATGGAATGGGGTTAATGGTTGGATTCCCCCCTTACGGGGTTAGGCCCCAAAAATATCGGTTACTTTCTAGAACCTGACCACTCCATTGATGTGGTCCTTGGGTATGATAATAATTCCAAGGTGGGTTTCCCCTTTATGGAGTCTGACCCCAAGAAGATTGGGTAATTCCTGGAACATGACCAATGGGTGGATTTCCTCCTTGCAGAGGTGGGCCCCAAGAAGAGTGGTTACTTCCTAGATCCCAACCACACCATAGTGGTTTTTCTTGGGTTTGAAAATCATTCCAAGGCTGATTTACTCCCTGCGGAGGTTGCATCGAAAAAGATTGGTTACTTCCTGAATGTTTTCCATTCCATATGGGAATAGGTTGGATGGATGGATTGACCCCTTGCGGAGGTAGGCCCCAAAAATATTGTCTACTTTCCGGAATCTGACCATACCATTGATTGTTTCCTTGGTTTTGAGAAGCATTCCAAGGTTGAATTCCTCCTTGCGAAGGTGGGCCCCAAGAATATTGGATACTCCCTGAAGCCTTCCCACTCCATGGTGGAATGGGGTTGATAAGTGTATTTTCCCTAGGAATTGTACTAGGATAAGTCAGAGGATAACCCCCGGGGGAATTTCCACTAATCTGAGGAGCATAACCATAGTTGGCATAAATATTCCATGGTTCATTGCTTTCGCCAGGAATATTAACATTCCATGGTGAAGGCTTGCCCTCAAAAGTAAAATTTGGACAAGTGTTAGGTATACCAACAGGATTTTCGTTTAATACTTGTGTGTTTTGACCTTGATTAACCGAATCATATGGAAAACCCATGTTTGGTAAGGCATACCCCTCAGTAGGGATTCCTGTAGACAAAGTGGATGTACTTCCAGGATTGGAACCCGAGACTTTACCAACTGGCACTGAAGTGCTGGATGAACTTGTGCTAATAAAAGGTATACTGACTGTTGGGATTGATGTAGAGGACAAATTAGAAGTATTGCTACCTCCCGCAAGTATTTGATGTTGCCACGATGTAGTCCCTTATGCTCCTGATGAAGCCATAGGGTCAATTGTTGAATTTTGCATGTTAATAAAACTTTCAAAAAGAGGGTTGATATTACCCAGTGACTCACAGATAGTAATTACAACTAGTTCTGAAAGACCCATCAAAGGTGGAATTACATGAACATTTTTGTGATTTTCCAATGTCTCAATTTCAACTAGAGTAAGATCATCAACTATGTCTATATTCAATTTGTGATGTGACGATGAATTCTTAGAGTTTGTTTGATTTTGTTCCTCTTGAGTAATATTAATTGAGTTTAAAATCAGTTTTGTTTCCAAGTAACTAGGATATGGTTTTTGTATCTGTCTCTGCAATGTAGCAGGGCCTTAAATTTCTGGTGACTCACCTTGCTGCCACAGTGACTAGCGGATTGGGAGTGTAGCCACTTCTAAGAATTTGATAAAAGGATGTGTTTAAAATGATATTCTTAATCAAAAAATCCTAAGATAGTCTAGACTCAACAAAAAGAAAAACTTTCCACATAGTAAAAAGTCCTATGGATCCAAGCAAGCACACTACTTTTCCAAAGAACTGAAGTTCAGTGAAAAGATAGATTAGAGGGCCTTCTGAAACTAGTAAGTGCTGAGGGATATGAAGCCTCAAACAAATGCTAATAAAGAAGGTATGAGAAATAGTTACAATAAACTTTAATCACCAGGGGTGCAAGTATTGGTTCTCAACCAATCACCCTCCCATGGAGTAAAAGATTCAAAGTCTGTCTCAGGTACTGCAAGTGTCCTCTACTCACAATAGACTCTGTGATATCCTAGGAATAGCAACTAAGGTTACCGCTTCACAATCAACGGTCGGGTGGAACAGTTGTAAGTCTAGTACAACTCTCATGGCCAGGCATTCTAGAAAAGTGATGTCACCCCAAGGACTTGTCACTTTACATAGAATTCCATGATGAGCTCATGTTCCACTAAACAAGCAAGAGGGGGGGAACCACCCTTACTTATCCAGATTAACTTCGTGCTTAGTGCATGTCTTAGATGTGCGTTCCTGACAAGCAGCTTTTGTTACTAATGAATTTAAAATCTCAATAATCAATGCTAGTTTCAAAAATTTTGTAGCCCAGGAGTGTCAACTCTCCAAACCTGATCCAGGGCACTAACCTAACCTTGTTGGTGATATGAAAAATCAAATCTTGGTTATTTTATATTAAGCGTCAATTTTAAGGGTAGTTTTCTTAGTTTCAAGAGTGGATGAGAAATTGGTGGTGTGTTGACTTGAAAATGTGAACCAAAGAATGAAATATGCTCACTACTCTACCTTTCAATTCTATGAATATTCTAAAATAATGAAAAGTTAGAGGTTCATGTGTGTATTTCAAACATGCAAAGTTTATTTGGTAGATTTTTTTATATTTAGGCACAGTTCTTCTGAAATATGGATAATAACTGATTTCAAAGATCCATGTAAACCAAATAGATATCTTAGTGAAAATGAATCCAACTCTATTACATGGGGGATATTTGTTTCTCGTTTGCAAGGCCACCCAAAAGTCCAAGCAAAGAGGATACGTAGATCCCTTTTGACTACTTATGAATTACTTTCTTACACTTGAGATCTATTTTCTCGTTTGCAGGGCCACCTGAAAGTGCATTCAAAGAGGATACGGTAGCTCAATAATTGTATGTGAAAATTGAAATATACACTATTACACTTGAGATCCACTTTCGCGTTCACAAGATTGCTCGAAATCCAAAGTGAAGAGGATACGGTGGCTCGAAAATAGAATGATTGAAAAATCAAATCCTAGACTATTACACTTGAGATCCACTTTCTCGTTTGCAGGTCCACCTAAAAGTGCAAGCAAAGAGGATACAGTGGCTTAGACACAACTTATCACAAGAAAATTGAGATATGAAGGTACAACTTCCTCTAATTGTGCATAAACATAATGAAAAACTGTATATCCAAAACAAAATTTGACTTAATTTAAAGTTTGTATTCGGTTTTGGAGGGAAATTGTTTTCAAAATGTCTCCAAGTGTAATGTTTAATATTTTGTTTTTCAATGCAAATGTGTTTAAGTGATATTTTCATATGTCATAACGGATATTTGGTTTCATGTTTCAGATAAGCAAGTGTATGATATTCAAAAATTAAAGGGCCTTAAGGTTCTTTAAACAAATATTTTTTTTCTTTCAATTTTCACTATTTGCAAACTATGAAATTAATCAAAATTCCTTAAAGATCAGTCCTAATCCTATCCAATCAAGAATCTAAAAGAAAAATATGACCTTAAGCAAATGGATCTACCACAAATTGTAAGAAAATTTTGAAATAAATGTCAATTTAGGCCATTTTTAAAGGTTTTTGGAGGGAAATTCGAAATCTGAAGATATCAAACCAAAAACTCCCAAATTTTTCCTAATTAGTGGTAAAATGGTACTAACATGTCTTAAATCAATGTTCATGTCTGCAAGTACAAAAATGAATCCTAAATGTGGCCCTAAAACAATGAAATCTCAAAGCTAGTTCTGCAATTTTTGCAAATTGGAATCAAGAAAGCTTTAAAAATATTCCAAAATTTAGATAAAGAGGATCCAAGTAAGGTCCAAAATCTAATCTAAGAGGTTCCTCAGCCAATCCAAGAAGAAAAAATCACAAAAACCGAGAAAACAATGAAGAACCAAGCTCCAAAAATTCAAAAAATCAAATAGCGCAGCCACAGAAAATAGAGTAGACCGTTGTTGCGGGGTCAATGCACCTTGCACACATGCAGGGGGCATTGGTGACACTCTTTGCTAGTGTACAGGGTGTGTCTTTTGACCAGCAACACTCTATATGCACATACATAGTGCGTTGGTCCTCTAAATCAAGAAAAACTGAGATCTAAGCTCTATTTTCAAGATTTTTGGTTGTTTAGGAGTTGATTAAGGCCAGTTTTGATCTTCTAAAACTAGAACATAGGTCCTATAAGAGTTATTAAGGAAACATTTAAGCATATATGCAAGATTGAAACACCAAAATATTGAAGAAATTTTCAAATTAAATCCCCAGTATGGTCGCCAATATGATAATAACATTTAAGGTAGGGTTAGATCTACATTAACCATCTATATTAATATGAAGTAGGTGAAGCTTCAATGTCAGAAATACACAATTATTTAGCATTCCCTAATACATTTAAACTCATGAATAGGAAGGGAATTGAATGCTTCATATAATTCCAAAGAAGAAAGTGCATACTTATAATCTAGCTTGATGTGCATCGCTCCTCCTTTTCCATGAGCTATCTTTTATCCACCCTTTCCTTTGATGAAGATGAGATTTCCAAACCTCCAAATCTCTCCAGCATGCCTTTGCTCTCCCTTTGTACTCCTCTACCCTGCCTCCAATGCCTTTGTTTTATAGTATTGGGAAATGGGATTCCAAGTTTCAACTTTCAATGTGGGATAATCCCTTTTCTTGATTTTTTATTATTTTCTCTCAAAACCCCACTTTCCATAGTATTTGCAAGCTTTTGTCACAAATTCAGGATTCTCGAGCACAATTAATGCAATCTTGTGTTACAGCAAAATATCGCCATTATGAGTCATGTTTCAACTTAGTGCCTTAATCCCTGAAGTTTCCTTGGCCAAAAACATCAAGAGCAAGTTGTTGTTCCTTGTGTCCACAATTCCTAGTTGCACTGACACATCTTGTCTTCCAGCAAGAGGTGCTAGATCATGCCTGGTGCATAGTGCTACTTGGAAGGGTGCGTTAGTGGCTCAGGTTGCCTTCATACAGCCTACGTTGACCCCTTCTTGGCGCTAATTGTCTTCATGTAGGGTGCGCCATGGTTGGTTAAAATAGATAAACAAGAGCTTCGAGCGACTTCTCGAAGCATGGTGATGTGGAAGTCTATGCCTAATTGATAGGTGAGTTGTCCTTCAGTTCCCTAACCTCAAGGGAAGATCCCTTAGAATTATCCCCCTAATCTTCAACCTACTCTATCCATTTGGTATTATAAATATGAAGCCTCTCTCCATTGGGAAGAGAGGAAGCTCTATAACACTCTCATGCTAGTGGAATTATCCTAGGTGATACCTACTCATATTTGGGAGGCTTACTTCATCCTTGGAGGCTTGGCTTGGATTGTTGGAAGGAAGGTTGTGACGTTAAGGCATAGGTTGTAACGTTCTCTCTTTATGTACTCTCTATTATTACAGTTAATACATTCTCTACCCATAAACATTATTGTGTTGATAGTGTTTAGAGATTTCTTCCTTAACTGTTAGCTTAGATCAATTATATGCAATATATGCTTTTACTGTTTGTTTGTTTCTACTTGTTCAATAGGGTTTTGCAGCATGAGACCTGAAGACTCTGGAGCATTGGATCGGCAGAGAGCAAGAGGATTTGCGAACTTCATGCAAGAAATCTACTTGTTATTTTACACTTCTATTGATCTAGGGAAGTTGATTACATTATGTACTTTATTTTTTCTAGATCCAGTTGGACTAGGGAGATCTAGGCTTAAGTCTTCTTAGGTAGATTGGCAAGAAACAAATATGGCGACTCCACTGGTGAGTATCTTAGCTTTGATTTCAGTTTGATTTTGATTTCATTGATTTCTTAGTGATCCATTTTCTAGCCTCCTAAGCTCCTCCCATCATCAGATCTTGTCATTAGAGATTCTATTGGCTTTCCCTGATTTTGTTAGGATAAGTATCAAACCTTTTACTTTTCATTTCTTGGAGATCTTTGTTATTTTTACACTTGTTATTCGCCCGACGCACCTGGGCTGTGCATTCCGTACACCACTATCTCTTTGGCACATATCCTCTTTGAAGACCTTGTGCCACTGGCGCCATCTCCCTGATTGTAGAGTGTGCCATTGGTGCCATCTTCCTCTTTACAGGGTGCGTCTAGTGCTATGGTGTATAACAACAGAGTGTGCCATCCTCTTTTGCTTGGTGCTTGGTACAAAATCCTCTCCATTTTTTGGTTTTGGTCTAATTAACAAGCCTCTGTGTACTACATCTTACTGTCACAGACCCTTATACCCAACTTGCTTGTGTTTGGATTCGTTTGTGTTCATTTTTGGGTTCCAAATTGGTCAAGTAAGAGATTTGGTAGTTGCGGGCAATTTCAATTTGCCATGTCTATCTGCTTGATCTTGTCTTCCCTGATCAACTTACCAGATCTATTCAATTTGTTAGATCTGATTTCCAAACCCTTCCTACACTTAGCCATTCAGTTTTGGTTGCATTTGATTGATTTTGAGTGATTTGAGTGTCTTTGAGCTCATTTGGGTGCTTGTCATTTTTATTTGAGAGTTTTTTATTGATTAGAGTGTTGTAGTCATTCTCTTGTTTTCTTCTATTAGATTTGAAAGGCATATTAATTATCAGGTTTCATTTTGATATATGCATTGGAAAATCGAAGTGCTTCATTTTTCTGTTTTCAAGATTGTTGCTTGGAAATCATTATAGAATTGTTTCATGCTTTGGAAGTTGTCATTGACAAGTCTTTGAAGGTTTGAAAAGGAAATCGTTTGATCATATTTTTATTAGTTGTGAAAGTTAAGTCTATCATCTCTTTACAAAGTATTCCAAATTTTAAAGATTCTTTACACTTTTGGTTTTAATGTGCTTTTTAGCTCATCATTGCGAAAATTAAGAGTTACTGAATTCTAGGAATAAATTCTCCTTTCCATGTTCCTTAGATTCGTTCTAGTTTAAAAAGATAAGAAAAGAAAAACATTTTGGATTTGGTGTGTTGGTATTTTTGTGTTTTGTTGAAAAAACGAAGAAGAGTGCCTTTGGTTATCTTTGGTAGATTTTGAACTTTCGGGATTTTTTGTTTTGTTGAGATTATTGGAAAAATAAATTTCTCCTTACCTTAAATAGATTTCATCAAAGGGACAAGGAAAATGTGCATCTTCATGTAGCTAATATTGCATTATTTTTAAATTCCTATCTACACCTCATGCATTCACCTAACTGCTCAGATAAACATTTATTGGTAGTGCTAGGTTAAAATTTACTAGTAACATGTGTGATAAGTTAGTGACGTGTTCCAACATCGTAAAACGTGGTAGCTGTCATTATATGCCTGCACTGCATTCCGGGGGCCTGCATTTCTTCCACATACCAACCGGTATATCGAATGGCCTTTCACGTACCCTTGGGTATATAGAAAGGTACTCCACGTACTTGGTAGTATATCAGAAGGTTCTTGTCGTACAGTTGTGCATTAGACAACACCACTACAGATTTGAGCTCCCACGTACCTTGAGTATATTGGGAGACTTTCCTAGGATTCATGAAACCTACTAAGTAAACCATTTTGCCATCTTGGCAGAGAAATACACCGAGAACAACACTCGAGGAGATACTACGCATGTACTATCAGGTAGTCGGGTTATACGGTCAAGGGTACAGTCCTAATACTCCCTGTTTAGTGCTCTGAAAAATTGGGCCGAGTATAACTATTGGAACCTATGGTATATCACGATTTGTGAAGCCTTGACAACCCTATGAGGTTCTAGACTTTTGAATCCACACCTGTCACATAAGTTTGCTTGCGGCTTTTGCCTGTGTAGATTTTGGATTGCTTTTTCTTTTGTATAGAAAACACTTAGGAGAAATTTTGCTTCAGTCACTCTGGATGAACAAACTTTGAGGAGGCCCCGCATATTTTTAAACTTGCCACCGGAATATCCCCTTAACCCGAAGGACAATTCGAGGCCAACATGGATCAACCCATTGTGACTATGTCACACAAAAAAGAAAATTCCACCATGGAGTCGAGAGTGAACCATTCACTTCCTGCACGTTCACCAATCACTGATCCTCCAAGGTCTATTACCACACAACCATCTGCTTCACATGACACAACCTTATACCATTAGATGGAAGGAGAACCTGGGGCCACAAAATGGATTTTCACCCCACCCCAGGATGACCCTGTATCCACAGCTTTTGGTCCATCTACATCTTTTTGGGACACCACTGTAGGTCAACAATGGGCCCAGTTTGTTACATTTATGATGGTAGAAACTTCCCCCTCTATTGGATTTCCAAATACGAGATCCTGGCTCCATTCTAAGAGAAGATCGTTCAGTTATGCCTATTCGGCGATCAACTCCGACATCAGAGTCTCTCACGGAGGATACAAGCTTTAAAAGTGCTTGTATTTTAGCATACCCCAATTAGTTCTTTATCTTTCACTTCACCAAAAACACCTTTACATAATGTGACCACTTACGAACTTGGTCAACCCTCATTTCCCACCATGAGCGCTTCACTCAATAAACCGCTATCATAACACGTTCGTTCGTGGCATATGAAACAATACCCCTGATTTCACCAAATATTGGAAAATACCTTCCAAAATCATTTTTTTAAAACCCCTCCCAATATGCCTTCCCAATTAAAAAAAACTCCTATTTTCACTAGATATTGTATGTATCAATTTTTCCATTAACATTTTTTATACCCCTTTATATTTATACCTAGTATATTGATATGATACCCCTCTTATGACCCCACATGCACCTTGCTTCTTTCAATGTATATTGTGGATGCACATTACTTCACCCACAATGCAATTAATCAACCACATATCATTATGATTTGCAACATATAATTGTATAATGAAGAGATAGGATATCACTTCTTGTATGTCACTAGAGCCAATGCACATAGTACAACATTTAGTTGCATGTTGCAGTTCCCCAATCGTTGACTAAGCCTATTGTAAGATAGGTATCCAAGCCCCCAGGGCCTGTAATAAGATCTAGGAGGCTGACTAAACCTCCCAATCCTGTAATAGGCACGAGTGGTTCGGTATTCAAGCCCCCAAGGCCTATCGAGGGCTTATAATAGGCACTGGAGGCTTAGAGCCTCTGAAGGCTATTGGTAACAACTAGCTGAGTGTTATTGGTAACAATTGGTTGTCAATGAGCACTATCTCTTGATTATGATCGACTGGAAACCCACTTCACCACAAAACCCATGGCCTCAAGCATGCCTCAAGATGCGATTTCCCTGCGTATTGGTAAGTCCAAGCCTTGCCTCAACCCGATTTCTCATCTAGCCTTGATCCCGCCATCTCCATTTGGCGGATATTTGTCATACCGTCCATATAAAAAAGACCCCAAAGTATTTTTTTATTGTTACATTAAATTAAAAAAACCTAAACCCTAAACCCTAGGGCGTAGGGTGTAGGGCGTAGGGCTTAGGGGTTAGGGGTTAGGGTTTAGGGTTTAGGGTCCAGCGTCCAGGGTTTGGGGTCTGGGGTCTGGGTTTCGGGTTTCGTGTTTTGGGTCTGGGGTATGGGGTCTGGGGTTTAGGGTTGGGGTTTAGGGTTTGGGTTTCGGGGTTTGGGGTTTAGGGTTTCGGGTTTTGGGTCAGGGGTTTAGGTTAGGGGTTTAGGGCTTAGGGTTTAGTCGGGTTTGGGGTTTGGGGTTAGGGGTTTGGGGTTAGGGGTTAGGCGATAGGGTTGAGGGGTTCAGGGTTTAGGGTTCGGGTTTCAGGGTTCCAGGTTTCGGGTTCGGGGTTCCGGGTTTCGGGTTCGGGGTTGGGGTTCGAGGTTGGGGTTTCAGGTTTGGGGTTCGGGGTTTGGGTTTTGGGGTCTAGGGTCTAGGGTTTACCCTACGATTGACTTGTCGACACCCACTTTTGTTTTACTACGAATACTGCATTATTTGATTGGTGACGTAGCCAACTCTGCTGCGTCGATAAGTTGCCGTAGAGTTTGGATTACGTACCTCTTATAGTTATCGTCTCTCGCTGATCCCTTCCAATTCCTCTTGGTCGTTGTTGTGTACTTCTCAAACTCATCCATCATTGGTTCTGCGTCCAACATTCTGTCAATCTCATTCTTCATTTGTTTCTTGTACCTAGGATTCAACCGATAAGGTCGATGCTTGACTAGCTTTGCATCGGGTTTCAGGGGGATCTTCATTTCACCTAAGTCCCGTGAAATTTCTTTCATCTCTGAGAATTTCGTTGGGAATAGATCCTGAAACTCATGCAATATATCAGTCATATTTGTGGTAGTTGAATCATCCCAATAGTCTCCAATACTTGTGAACTTCAGATTCTCCTCCGAACTAATGTTCACCTTCTTGATTTTCAATGGTTGCTGAAACCTGTCGGACGGTATTCCTGGTGCCTCAACACTGCGACTACCTTCTGATTCCGGCACATATATGGCCCTTGGGTCATCCACATCATCTGGTTCTCTTGTGATGTTATAACACTCCATCAACATTTCTGGTGTTGCATTCCACCGAAGTTCTAATGGTTGCTCGGTCGGTACTACTTCAAATATCTTCTCGCGGATCACCTATAGTGCACTCTGGATGAAGGGGTTTTCATCAGAGAAACAAAATGATTCGTTGAAGCCAATGGTGAGCTGTTTCCAAGAGGTCATCCCGTGTCGCAGTTCTACTACGACATACCAACTTCACGGTACTTCATCCAATGTGTGAACGAATGCATGTACCCACTCCTTCTTCGCTCGTGAGCCCCATTGGTATTGACATGCATTCAGATGTTCCTTCGGATCTCCTCTACCATCATATTTCCTTCCTACATATCCTACAGCTTCGCTGAACCTAACCTGCATGTGGTTTCGACATAGTGTCCAGGTTGTGATATTAGACTTGTGCGCCACCCACCAGCGCGCAGGAGTAGCCTTCAAGGATTCCTCCAAGGCCAATAGATGCTGCGGCCTCGCAAATTTCTCCTCAAATTAAGTGATAAAATTGTTCAAATTTGGAAATACCTCATATGTAGGTAGTGCGCACTCCTCTGTGGCTACCCATTGCAGTGACTGTGTGATTCATGCACATCTCCTGAACAACACTTTGTGTAACCGATTTTGCCAATTCTCGAGCACCTCATCTGAATTTGACGATGCCGAATTGAAATTGCGCCATCCCAATTCTCCATCTGCGGTAGGATTATTGTAATCTTCGGAGATGTTGTACAAACTATCCCTTCCCTCTTTAAATTCATCTCTTGTTGGTTCAATGTATCGTTTCCCTTCTACAGGATCAAGAGGTGCGATGAAACTCATCTCGCAATTTTCAAATGACATAGTCCACTTTTTGAAGTTGACAATGGCCTATTTTTCCATCGCCCAATCTATCCCTAGTAGCACCAGATAGGGGCTTTTGTTATCAACAATATCTATTACATCTAAGTCGGCATATGTCCTAAGTCCCTCAATTTCAACTGGAAGTTGGCACACCTGGCCCAGTGGGGTAACCTTACTCTAATTTTCCAATCACATTTGTACTGGTGACCAGGCCAACTGCGGGTTTCCCATTGTTTCCCAGGCCTGCTTTGTCAGAATGTTCATATTTGACACCAGGTCCAAAATGATTGAGTCGACATCAAATGATCCAATTTGTGCCGACATTCACATCTCTCTCCCTGTCTTTTTCTTATGTATGCGATTGAATTTGGGATCCTGGCCTTCTCCCTCTCGTTGATGCAATAAACTGGATATTTCCTCCAACGCGTCTGGGTCCTTTGATAACTCCAAGCAACTCTCCAAGAAGGCTCGTAAAGTGTTAGCCTTCCTTCGCGACTTCGTCGTGTCGAATGTCGGTGGCATATCGTAGGTAACTTCTTCCTAAGGAGGTAACTGCGTCCTATGTCTCATCACTTTCTGTGCTTCCAAGAAAACGTCCCATTCAACTTCAGTATCAAATGTGACATGCTTCCGTGTTGTTGGTCGAATGGTGGCCTGTGACTTGTCGGATCCTATCATAACTCCTCCTCGTGTCACTATTCCAACAGTTGCAACATGACTTCTAACCTCCGTTGATAACATCTGTACAGCTGGTGGCGTATTCTGATTCTGGTTCTGTGGAGGTGGTGGCATATTCTCGGTCTGCCATTTCACGATGAGCTGCGGACAATCTTCAATGCCATGATCCACAGTGCTATAATAAGTGCATTGTGGCATTGGATTCGAGTAATCACTCTAATAATGTCCCTGCTTCTCTCAATTATAACATACAATCGGCCCTCTTCCTTGTCCAATAGCTCTTCTGCATCCAATGCCAACACCTCGACCTCCACGGAATCCTCCTATGCACCCTCCACGTGGCGGTCCATATGGTCAGTACTGCGGCTGTTGATATGGTGGCTGCCCATACTACGGTGGCAGATACTGTAGGTGCGCATACTACGGTCTCCCGTACTACCCTTGAAAGTACTGCTACAGTTGGTTAAACTAGGGTTTTTGTTGGGTAGACTGCGGTTGCTGCTGTACCGCTAGTTTCTCTTCCCCTTTCATAAAGTACATATTGACAGTTCGATCATGGAGTAGGTAATAGGCCCTGTAGTCTTTCTCATGATGACCAACTGACCGAAAAATTTGCAATATAGTTTTATTGGCTTCGACACCATCTTTTGTAGGTATACACATTCTTCCGGTCGATGCCCTCTGGTCTGACAGACAGGACACCAAGGCATACCTCCCTGACGGAGGGGGTTTAGTGCACCCGATTGCAAGTATTCTTGAAACTCTAGGAAATTATCCTTATGGTGAACTTCTGCTTTATGCCTGGTGCACCATATGTCTTTGCGGGTTTCTTTCCCTTTCTTTATATCTTGAAAATTAAGTGTCAGGTTGGCCAACTGCACCTGGATCCTATCCATTCCTATCCCCTCTTCGTCGATTGGTGAAGCCTCCAGCTTCACCGAAATCTCCAATGCTTCGGCCTATGTTGCTACCTTCTATTGCACTAGTGGTCCACGGATGTGTGGCACCAATCTTGCAATGAACCACTCCTTGTGTTGCATATCATTTATTCTGAAACTCACCTTTGCTATCAACATTTTATACCGTTGATCAAATTCCCATACTGAGTCATTTGGGTATTGCTTGATTTCTTTGAGCTCAGTAACATACTGCGACTCTGACTTTGGCTTTCTGAACTCATTGACCATTCCTGCTTTGATCTCTGCCAATTACTTGGCTGGTGTTCCCGCTAGAACCTTTGTAAGCTTCATAAACCAATCTAGCGCCCGAACCCTAAGGGTCGTCGCTAGCTGTCCCTTTTTAATATCTCCATCCTGGACTTGCTTCACAGTCCAGACTACTTCGCACAGGAACTAATACTACTTAGGATCCTCAGTCCCGTTCCCCTAGAAAGTGGGCATCTTTGTGTCATCTGTCATTCTAACGTTCCTACTGTTATTGTTTACTAATGCACTACTTCTACTGCTGCATGTAGGGAAACTCTGCGAATAACTTGTGTTTCTTGTAAAGTTCTTAGTAGTGTGCGGGATTGAAGGTATGTTGTAACTTACTATTCGTCCCTCTTCTGCTTCTAGGGTAGCCTGGTCACTGTCTCCTTCGTTGTAATAAGGTAGCTTTGTCCCTTGTGGTCCCGTTTCACAGTCTTCCGTTCCGGTCCTTTCAGGAGACTCTCTCTCAGTCCTCCTCCTTTTCTTAGGTCTCCGGAATATCACCCCACTCCCCAAGGTACAACAGTCTTCTTCAGCCTCCCTTAGAAACTCATCATCGCTCATGTCCATCTACCCCACATCTTTCTATCGGATCTGTATTCACGCGATACCCTCAACCTCCGCACACTGATCTTTCTACTCGTCGGAAGTCATCCTCAATATGCCCTTTTCACAGACGAGCATCTTAATCCACAACTTTAACAACAGTATGAATCTTCCCCTTGGCCCTTTGAGAAAGTTCCTTTCCGCGTCGTTGTATGACTTGATTGTATCAACTGTGAACTCAGTAATGTATCCCTCTAGGATACTATCCACCCAGAAATCGACAACCCTTAATACCTTATTGTCGACTCGTTTCAGCTATCGGATCAATTCTGGAGTCCAATGGTCAGACTGAGTCTTTTGGCAGTGATTTTTTGAAACATTAGCTACGCTAACCACTCGTGCAACAACATCAGGAATTCACAGAAGAACACTTCGTGGATATCCAACATAGGTGAGATCATAACCAAATGACCTATTACATGATGGTGGTGGCTTGGACTTCAAATCATCTCTAATACTTGTTTGATGGTTTCTTGTGATATCCTTTGAACCAACAGGGGTGAGATCAAAACCAAATGAACCATGGAATAATGGTGGTATATTGGACTTCAAAATCAACTCCAAGAATGATAGATGGTTTCTTGTGATCTCCTTTGAACTAGCAGGGGTGAGATCAAAACCAAATTCACAAGGATATGCATGAGACTTGAACCCAAGTGAATGGTTGTGTTTTCCATTTTCGGTGAAACTCTGAAAACATGTGCCAATGACCAAATAGAGGTTCTTTTGACACAGCGTTTATCGACACGGGTTCACTTCGCACTATCGCCAACAAACACCAACCCAAACTCCCTTACATACCGGTTCGGGAAGGTTTAACCCTTTTTAGTAACACTTCCAGATAAAGTGAAGTCTCACCCGAGATGGATAAGGGGGCTGTGGGAACCAAGTTTCCGCAGTGAAGTTGAGGACATGCATTAAACACTCATTGCAATCATAGAAACCATAGATTATACCTTTCTCATTATGCTAATAGTTCATCATTCACACATTTACCATTCGTAGATTCAACATACAATAGACATTCACAAAAACATGATCAAAATAGCCATTTGCATGAACATCAATTATTGTATCCACAGAGTACTAAACATTTCCCATACATTCATATTCATCATCTAACAGAGATAAAGAAAAATATAGAACCATTATCGAACATCTCCATGCATTCATTAAAACCTGCGGAATGACCTTCGCAGAAACAGTCAATACATCGGATGGCAGATACAAAACAGATCAAAAGATGGATCAAAAACTAGATAGCTTCATTGATGGATCACTTGACGCCCTTGGCTTACAATCATGATCTTATTTATATGACACTAAGTGGTTACAAAATGGTCCACATGGCCAATTCTAACTAACTCTAACTAATATTGCTTTCCTTGTTCTCCGTGATTGGTCCTTCTTTCATGGATTATCCCTTTCGCAGTTGTTGGCTTCTGCACTTCCAACGGACTAATCCCATGCCAACAGGTTCAAAGGAAACATTTGATCAAGGAGGGCGAATGCATCACCTCCAAAATCTGATTTTACCTCCAAAATACTCAGTAGATTATCATCTTGCACATCAATAGGCTCATGGGAAGTAGATATTTTGAAAGTCTCTTCAACTTCTAGAGTAGTAGCTAACATATCTTGCTCATAATTCAAATTAGAAGATGGATCAACTCCATCAGTTGTGTTACTTTCATCTGCTTATGCTACATGGGAAGTAGACAATTTGAAACCATATTAAACTTCTAGAGCAACGGAGAAAGGAATGTCTTCTATATCTTCTTGTTCAGTTGAATATGCAGCTTCTACTGCAGAAAACTGCTACAACCGTAGAGGACTGTTACAACTGCAGAAAACTTCGAAACTACTGTAATTGCAGGAAATTGCTGCAACTGCAGAAAAGTTTGAAACCGCTGCAACTGCATCTTCTTCTTCATATTCCTCAATTCCATATTGCTTCATCTGCACAACCAGGTTCTTGGGCTTGGTGAAGAAATCGAAATTGCTGGGGTTCAGAGAGCTTAACTCATTTTCCAGCTGCTGCTCTTTCAAATCATCCTTTTTTCCAAATAGAGTTTCAAAGTTTGTCCAAACCTCCTTGGGAGTTTTGAGACTAGAGAGATGAAAGTGTAGATCATCGAAAATATTGAGTAGCAATCCCAATGCCGTGTTAAGTCTATCAATATATTTGTCTTTCTGTGTAGCATCAGTAGGTTCGAATGCTATCCCATGTGACACTCTGAAGAGACATATGGACTTCATGAAGATCTCCATTCATAATTTCCATTCGAAATAGTTTAAGGAGGTGAGTTTTGGAACTAGAGAATGAACTAGAGAGTGATCCATAGCAGCTATAGATTTCGAATATGAAGATGGAATAACCTGCAATAAAACAATGAAATTTTGTTGGATATTTGCTGTGAATATAAAGAACACTGCTTTAGGACAGTGAGAACATGTGACTGGATCCTTCACACCTCTATATACCTCACTGGATTGCTCCAGTAAATTCAAGACAATTGCACCAGGAATTGTTGTGGAAATAAATAGGCTTCTGAAGCTCAACTGAAAAACAAATACTCAATAAATTGCTGCAAATTGAAAATATGTATCAAGCTCCGATACCATGTGAAATTATGTAGGAGAAATCACCCATCTTGAGCAAACCTCACTAATTTTGCTCAAGAATTGTAGAGAAGAAGAAGAAGAATTGAATCAATATTCACACATGAAACTCACAGAATGGTAAAAACTACTGTATAGTCATTTATCAGTTGTAAGCTGGAAAAAATAATGAGAGTACAATAGAATGAATTCGAATACTGCTAAGGTGATTCACATTCTCCTCAATAGCATGGCTTGACTGCATTGGAACCATCACCCAATCAGTAGTAGTGACCATCGATAGTCAAAGATCAGTTAATGTGAGTCTAACTGGTGCATGTGGCACTAATCTAGGGAAGGAGACTCCAATGTGGGCACATGAGGAGCTGTCAGTAGTCAGTAGAGCTGAACTAGTCTCTTTAGTAGTCTATCTAAGTGCTACAATTAGTTAACTAAGCAATCAATCCTCAAATCAAGGAACTGATCCACTAATCATGGAACTAACTGATTGAACTCCTAAATAGGTGGAAGAGGGTGTAATTGTACTCCAGTTATGGAAACAAGGGTGCATCAATGGCTAGGAGGGATAGAACTAAGCAGAAACAAGCTCCTAGGGGCTGCAAAATAAGGACTAGGTGCTGGGAGACTACCATACTGATGACTGGATGTGTGCATGCATGCAAAATACAATAATGATGGTGAGAATATTCCAACACCCCCCCGCAAGATGGATTATGAGGAAACATATAACTGAAAACTAGTAGTTCCTTGGTAATTGAGACCAAAGGTCATCCCATACAACAATCTAAAAATAAAAGTGAGGAAAGAGGGAAAACCCTGTGGGAAGAAATCCCCCCCTCAAGATAGACTGTGGTAGAATAATCACTCATGTACATCACTCACCCCAGAAGGTAACTGAACTTCTTTACTGAGAAAATATCTATTAGCAATAAATGGATCAATATGAGAAGGATGAAACCTTCCATTATGAAAAACAGATCTGGTTCTCCTTTAATAAAGTGGATCACCAACAAGATCACCAATAGATCTAAGAGTTGTGGATTCCAATCTCAGAAGAGGAGGATCTGCAGGTTGTAGATCATCAAGTTCTTGTGGATTTGGATCTTCCATTCGTTCATCTTCATTGTCAGGTGCTAGATCCTCAGGTTCTTATGGATATGGATCTAGCATTTTCTCTTCATCACTTTCACTTTCAGACTTTGAATATGAACCTTCTTGAGATGAAGATTCACTCTCTTTCTCATCAAGTAGTAGTGGTATGGTATGCAATATTTCTGGAGGTATCTTCCTCTTGGTAAGAGGTGGATCATGCTCCAAAAACATGTGCTTGAATTCTCCTTAAGTGGAAGCAAGCGAATCTGGAGGCTTCCTAAACCTGCTCTTTTGACCAAACATGGTGAGAACAAATCCAAAAATATAAAGATCATTCTGGAACATGTGATTCAAACCAACTAAGGTAAAATCAAATCCATGAATGTGTATGTAGTTCTTTGACATCTCCTTTTAACCAACATAGGTGAGATCATAACCAAATGAACTATTACATCATGGTGGTGACTTGGACTTCAAATCAACTCCAAGACTTGTTTGATGGTTTCTTGTGATCTCCTTTGAACCAACATGGGTGAGATCAAAACCAAATGAACCATGAAAAAATGGTGGTATCTTGGACTTCAAAATCAGCTCCAAGAATGATAGATGGTTTCTTGTGATCTCCTTTGAACTAGAAGGGGTGAGATCAAAACCAAATTCACAAGGATGTGCATGAGACTTGAACCCAATCGAATGGCTGTGTCTTCCATCTTCGGTGAAACTCTGAAAACATGTGCTAATGACCAAATAAGGTTCAAAGAAAGCATTTTATCAAGGAGGGAAAATACATCACCTCAAAAATCTGATTTTACCTCCAAAATACTCAGTAGATCATCATCTTGCACATCAACAGGCTCATGGGAAGTAGAGATTTCGAAAGTATCTTCAACTTCTAGAGTAGTAGTTGACATATCTTGCTCAGAATTTGAATAAGAAGATGGATCAACTCCATCAGTTGTGTTACTTTCATATGCTTATGCTACATGGGAGGTAGACAATTCTAAACTGTCTTCAACGTCTAGAGCAATAAAGAAAGGAATGTATTTTATATCTTCTTCTTCAATTGAATCTGCAGCCGCTACTGCAAAAAAATGCTGCAACTGCAAAAAAATTCGAAACTCCTGTAACTACAGGAAACTGCTACAACTACATCTTCTTCTTCATCTTTCTCAATTCCATATTGATTCATCTACACAACTAGGTTCTTGGGCTTGGTGAAGAACTCGAAATTGTTGGGGCTCAGAGAGTTTAACTCATTTTCCAGCTCCTGCTCTTTCAAACCATCCTTTGGTCCAAATAGATTTTTGAACATTTTTCAAACCTCCTTGGGAGTTTTGAAACCAGAGAGATGAAAGTGTAGATCATCGGAAATACTGAGGAGTAGCAATCCCATTGATGCATCAAGTCTATCAAGATATTTGGCTTTCTGTGTAGCATCAATAGGTTCGAATGTTGTCCCATCTGACACTCTGAAGAGACCTTTGGACTTCATGAAGATATCCATTCTTAATTTCCATTCGAAATAGTTGAAGGAGGTGAGTTTTAGAACTAGAGAGTGATCCATAGTAGCTACTCATTTCGAATATGAAGATGGAATAACTTGCAATAAAAAAATGAAATTTTGCTGGAGATTTGTTGCAAATATAAAGAACACTGCTTTAGGATAGTGAGCACATGTGACTGGATCCTTCACACCTGGATAGACCTCACTGGATTGCTCCAGTGAATTCAAGAAAATTGCACCAAGAATTGCTATGGAAATCCAGAGGCTTTTGGTGCTCAACTAAAAAACAACTACTCAATAAATTGCTACAACTTGAAAAGCTATATCAAGATCTGATACCATGTGAAATTTTGCAAGAGAGATCACTCAGCTTGAAAAAACCTCACTAATTTCACTCAAGAATTGTAGATAAGAAGAAGAAGAATTGAATCAATATTCACACATGAAACTCACAGAATGGTAAAACTATTGTATAGTCATTCATCAGCTGTAAGATGGAAAAAAAATGAGAGTACAATAGAATGAATTTGAATATTGCTAAGGTGATTCAAATTATCCTTAATAGCATGGCTTGACTGCATTGAAACCATCACCCTATCAGTAGTAGTGACCACTGATAGTCAAAGATCAGTCAATGTGATTCTAACTGAGTCTAACTGGTGCATGTGGCACTAATCTAGGGAAGGAGACTCCAATGTGGGTGCATTAGGAGCTGTCAGTAGTCAGTAGAGGTGAACTAGTCTATGTAGTAGTCTATCTAAGTGCTACAGTCAATTAACTAAGCAATCAGTCCTGAAATCAAGGAACTGATCCACTAATCATGGAACTGACTGATAGAAATACTACATAGGTGGAAGAGGGCGCAGTTGTACTCCAATGATGGAAACAAGGGTGCATCAGTGGCTAGGAGGGATAGAATTGAGAAGAAACAGGCTCCTGGGGGTTGCAAAATAAGGACTAGGTGTTGGGATACTACCATACTAATGACCGGATGCATGCAAAATACAATAATGATGGTGATAATATTCCAACAACGTCCCACCACCGTTTGGTACACCTCCACCTCCTTCTGGAGGCGGAAGACCCCCACCTCATTCCGGAGGGGGTGGACCTCCAC
The DNA here is from genome assembly GCA_027924585.1 of Larix kaempferi. Taxonomy (NCBI): domain Eukaryota; kingdom Viridiplantae; phylum Streptophyta; class Pinopsida; order Pinales; family Pinaceae; genus Larix; species Larix kaempferi. The sequence goes on from BSBM01001510.1 coordinate 3,689,165, forward strand.
CTTTTGGTGGAGTCCCACCTCATCCCAGTGGAGGAGGACCACCTTATTCCAGTGGCGGAGGACCCACCTTACTCCAGCGGTGGAGGACCCCCACCTTTTGTAAGGGGCCCACCCTATTTTGGTGGGGGAGGTGGAGGTCCACCTCATTCCAACGACGCAAGAGCCCCACCTTCTAATGGAGGCCCACCCTATTCCGACGACAGAGGCAAAGGCCCCCCTTATTCTGGCGGAGGCGGAGGACTCCCACTTTTCAACGGGGGCCCACCTTATTCCGATGGTAGAGGACCCCCACCTTCTGGTGGCGGACCACCCTATTATGGAGGAGGACCACCATCATGTCCACTACCCATCCCAGGAGCCCCACTCCCCTATGAACAATTCCCTATGGGAAGACCTTAAAATCAGTCTATTCATGGTCCTATTGGTACACATATGCCATATCAGTACTACCAATATCCGCATCCAAACCAACAGTTTCCATTTCTAGCTACCTTAGATCTGCTAGACCTATCTCGTTGACCAACTATCCCATTCAGCATGGTTACAGTTGGCCACCCATTCCAGTTAAGTTACCATATGATATTCCAAAGTTTGACGGCAAGCCCGGTGAAGACCGCAAGAACCACGTGATGACATACCATTTATGGTGTTTATCCAATTCCTTAATGGATGATTCCATCCGTTTGAGGTTATTCCAGTAGACCATTACAGCCGCCAAGTGGTACATTGAATTACCACCTCACTCGTTTCCCTATTTTCGTTCTTTAGCTATGTCATTCTTGACTCATTTCCCATTACCCATGTGCTATGAAACTGGTACGAATCTACTGACTTCTCTCCACCAAACCACTTCCAGTCACATCTTATATCACATTCATGAGTGGCGGAGGATACAATGTCTCATTAAAGCTCCCATTCCAGATCAATTGTTAGCCGACTGGTTTACGAAGTCCCTTTTTCCCATCATAGCTAAAGATGTAGCCATGGGTGGGGCCGTCACTAAAGAACATGCTATATCCCATGCCCAATACCTAGACCTGGTCTATGCTTAATCTGGCACATTATATGATATCGTTCTGGACGTCCCCCGACCCTAATCAAATGCATATAATTGGTAGGCAGAAACCACACTAGCGATGCGCAGGTTCTTACCTCTCATCTTACCGCTCCTACCTGATCAATTATTTATTGATTCCTACACTAAGCTAACTATCCTATCCCTATAGGGAGAAAGTTTGAATTAAGATTAATATATTGGAAATGTTCATACAAGTCTAACAGGTAGTTGTTCAAACACAATATTCACATTTACAGCAGAAAGAAATACCAAAGATAGCTCTGATATGATAAAGCAATTTATTATTCATTTAGCACATACACATTTGCACAAAAAGAAAAATTATTCACCACCATGAAGTAATTCAAGAAATTTAGAATGATCTCACAGTATGAGTTATGAATACAAGAAGAAGTAGTTCCACATTAACATTCCACATATCCCATGCAAAATATCCGAGCATGCTTTTACCAGGCAACAAATCCTTCTTATTAAGCAGAAAAATAGTTCTCTTACAAAAATGGTCTAGCTCTATTGTACTAGAAAAATTACTTTCATATCTATTCTACTCCTCTATTTATTTACAAAAGGTTTGTCTTCTAGTGACTCTTCATTTACCCTAACCCTAGGGATTCCCAAAATTTTGTCATTTAGTGTTTGTATAAAGAAAATACAAATATTAATTTCCAGCTGGCCTTTCCAAATCAGAAATGTATTTGGCCCACATGTCAGTTTATTCAGAAATAATATTACTTTGCACGGGGTCTACGATCTTCAAAGTGATGTCATGGTTATATAGTTCTGCTTCTACACTTTTTACTCCTTCAGTCGTTGCCTTGTAGACGTATTCTAAAAAGTAAGCATTAATGGAAGCTTTCCCAATGAAATAATGAAGGTGTTCTCCTATTAGCACATCCAGCTTCTTGATGTAGTTTAGATCATCACTCAACACGTTCTGCAACTCCAATAAGCATTGGTCCCTATCAGTAAATTCTTCTATAGTCGGAGGCATAACCAACTGACACCTTTCAAGGATTTGATGAATTTTCTGGTAAAAGTCTGTACATTTATCGATAGTTTTGGTAATCTTATTATTAATCCGTAGACCATCTTTTCTACAGAATTCAAGGAGGCCTGAGTCCATATTCGAATCTGCAACGGTCTTGTGAGGCAAGTACTTAGGGAATCCTGATTTCCCTTCTCTCCACTTCATTTGTTTCTTAATATGAATTCTACCAGCCTCTTCTTTCTAGATCTTTCTGGCTTCTGCTAACTGCAACCTTATGACTTCATCCTTTTGTTTTTCTTCAACAACTTCTGTTTCCTGCCTCTCGGTCTCTTCTTTAAGTTTCCTTTCTGCTTCCTTTAGTTGCTGTTGTATCTCTGCTTCTTTTGTAGCTTTGGCTGCAGCACTAGAACTACCCCTGCTTTTGGGATGAAAGCGCTTGTTAAGCTCAGTCATGTTTCTTGCGCTCCGATATACCTCTTCACGTTTCAAGAAGAGATGCGCATATTCAAAGCTAATCCCACAGGAAGCACAATGGGCAGCGACCTTACCTTCGATATCCTTCCTTCTGAAAATCTTTATCCCAAAATGAAAGGCCTCTAAATGCTTAATAAAATATTCATCCTCTTTTTCCTTGCTGAACTTGTATGCATCGATAGTGAATGGTAGCATTGGGTAGGAATCCTTTTTCTTGTCATTAAGAAAATGCCCAACCCCACCCAACCCTATTGATGAAAACTTTCCTTACGAACTCCTTATGTACAACAAAATAAGTGGCATACTGAGTAAATAGAGAAGGGGGTTGGGTTTCCCCATACATTCTGATGTAGGTTCCTTCTGTGGAGAAATAATAATCTCCATATTCCTCAATAACTGGCAGGGCATTCTCGGATAGACAACTTGGTTCTTCCTTGAAGACTAGCTGGTAGAGTGGCATGATTAATCCTTCACAAATCAGTTTTTAATGGCTCGCGTATTTGTTAGCCCATGTCATATTATAAGCCACATGGAGGGGTGATTTGGCCTGACTCCAAACACATCCCAAATCAGGGAAAGGGTTTATGATCAATATGCAGTCCAAGAGATAAGAAGACATGAAAAATTCAGCTTTTCTCTGTGTCATTTCCCCTTGCGCCGCAACAATGTGTGACACCATACTCTTAGAAATGATGTTTCCCTAGTTGAAAATTGCACCATGTGTTGCAATGTGGTACATCATTGGAACCAACTGAGTTTATATGTACCCCCACTTGCTAAGCCAAAAAACCAGCTTAACATCAGAGCTATGATTCTATATGGGGTCCTTAAATATTGACTATCATACTCTCCACTAGCCCTTGGTCTCAATTGTCTTTCAGTGACTGTCATCTTCTTAGCATACTCAAAAAAATCCATTTTGGCCTCTTCTATCTAGTCGTCGGTAAACATGATTTTAGGGGAAGGCAGCTTGTAGGCTGTAGCTATGTGAAGTGGTTGGAAGGATGCAAGCCCTTCTCCTTTGACATCTGCAATGATCCTGGTGTTGGAATCCACATGGGGAAAAATCCACCCGATAACTTCTGAGCATGGGAATAATGCTGGGCATGTGGCAACCTTATGTAGGCCGGACTTCTTAATGTTCTGGTATACCATTAACTCTTCAATGGAAGTGCTGGGGAAATTTTCATCTCTGATGGCTCCGTATAATTATCCCCACTGGAATTCTAGGGTGCCTCTAGTCACGACTTTAGTATCTCCAAACCTTGTCTCTAGCGAGGTATCCAATAATATTTCTACGTCTGAGTCTGATTCAACTAGGTTGTATTTTCTCCTGGGGGAACGCTTATGCATATCAAGTCTGTTGAGACACAGAAGGAACCAATGAGGAAAAATATTTACAAATAATTTATCATCCATGGTACAGTCAATGAGCATGATCGAAACAATGTTTAAATGCTATGAGTGTTTGGATTTTTAAAATTGCAATGAAAATTCTGAATACAAAACTATCAAAGTTGAACTTTAGGGTGAAATATGAACTTAACTTTCTTTGCGTAATGCACAAATAGTTCTAGGAAGCAAAATGCAGCTACAGAAAGTACAAACAATCAAGCAAATTCTGATTTTAATGCTGACAGGAAGAATTATTAAGGTTTGAAAAAGGTCCCAGGGATGTTAATAAACGTGGAAAACATAGTGCGATCGGACACAAAGAAGAACCATTTTAGCACATTCTTTAACTAATGGTGACTTCCGTGTTAAAACCCCATTGGAAAATGCTTTCTTCTCGGATCACAACACAATTCGATGGGCGTAATGAGTAAAAAATTGCGACAGAGCGAGATGTTGCGCGACCTTTGGAGATAAAAGGGTTCGGTGGTATGAGAGTTTGCTTTCAAAATATGAAACATGGACTACAAACCAGGACCAAAAATGGTCTTCTGCGTGGTTTCTAGGTGTTTAAAAGCCCCAGTAAAACATAGGAGCTACTGGCCGCGACCGATTCCAGAAGGAAAACAAGCTACGGTGGGCGACCGAGATTCAAAGGTTAAGGTTAGTAACAATGAACGGGGAGTTCGGCTAGCTACGGAGGCCTTAAGTGACAAAAAAATGACGTTAATCCTAAACTCAGACGACCTTGCCTCCCCAAAATCCTACAAGGCTCGAAGCCAACCACAAAGGGACAAAAATAAAGCTTTTAACAACAAACCCCAAGCTGCCAAATAAAAAATGGAAAAGGTGCTTAGACCGCCTACATGTTAATGGCGGAGTGGCTCGCTCGCTCGTGAGCCTAGTGGTTGGTAGCTACCTGGCGTCCTCTTACTAGCGGTGGCTCTTTAGATGCTCGAACGTTGTTCTTCTGGTTTTGCAAACAAACTAACAACACCCCCCTATTTTCTATATATAAACAAATAAACTACCATAAATGCCAAGGGGATTGGTCAGTGGGGTCATTTAATGACCTTATACGTTTTCTTTAATTCCCCCACCTCAAAATTCAGACCGTTTGCTAAAATGACCTCCCCTCCCCGACTGCTTCAACGAACTTTCCTAAGTCGCTGCGAAATGGTCAGAGTGTTTCCTCCAAAAGCTTTGAAACGGTCGACGGAAATTGTTCAAAAACTACAATCGATGGTGGGAAACTGCCCAAGCGTAATGAAAGGGATGGCGACAAAAAATTTAGTCGGAGCTAAATGGTCGATGAGTTTTTGCCAGGCCACAACGAAATGGTCGGCGACTTTGCTAAATCGACAGTGAAACGTCGGAGAGAAACTGCCTGAAAGGTTGCAACAAAGATCAGGGCAGACTCGCCGTGACATGATTGGCGTGGAATCAACAAAACTCAGTGACCGATCTACGTGAACTCGCCAAAAAAGCACCGAAACGTAGGCGCATTTTGACCAAATCGCTGCGATTTGGTCAGTATGAACTCAACCAAAAGCTATGAAATGATCGACGACAACTCGTCCAAAAGATGCGACCATTTCAGAGTAAAAATATGAGTTTGTATTTAAGTTGCAAAATGGTTTCTCTTCAAATATTTTCAAGGAAAAACTAAGTGTCAAAAGGGGAAATTTATAAGAAGAGGCAAAATGTAAAAAAATAAAGGAGGGGCCCTATAAATTTTTTCAAAATTTTGGGGATCAGGTTGCAACGACAACAATTGGAGATTCGTTGGTGATCACATATCTATGAATATTCCCTATTTAAGGTCAGAAAAACATACATGTTGTTGCCACATACATAACATAACGTTTTAATGACCATATTTAATACAGGGGAGTAGTCTTACTTCCATCACATTGGTCATTAGGGAAAAAAGGGTAACCTTGAACCAGACTTCTTGATCACTCTCCCGAGGCCAAAATGTGGGTTTAATTTTAGTTCAAACTTTCGGGTGCCCCCTTAAATAGGACTCCAAAGGATTGTAATAAAATCACACATACGTATTCATTTGTTCTTCATTCCCATGCTGTCAACATTTCATTAGATGATTTCTTTATTGACGAATTTTTTCGTCTGATTCTTCCATGATAACTTTCTTCAATCTTCAACATTTGACTTTGGGTCCTTCCATCCATAATGTCCTTTTGTGTGAGCAAGAGAGTTAATTTCCTGTCATGCTCACAGACGGAGAAGGACCTTTTTGAGCCGACTAGTAAGGCAACTTTCTTGATTGGATATCTTCGCTTTCCACAACCATTTCTTTGATGGAGATGAAAATTTCTAGAAATTTGACTCTTTGATGTAATCCCTTTTGGATTTTAATTTGCAGCATGGGATCATTTTAAATGCCATACATCTGTGAGACCTGCTTCCTCTCCATGGGTCCATCATAGGGAGCTGCCTAAGATGGTTATTTATGTGAGATGAATGGAGCCCCAAGATAGTAATTCATAAATCATAAGTCTTAGTTAATTTACAGGTATTATATGACTCAATTATGAAACTGAAGCGGATTTTCCCTTTCTAAAAAACTGATCAGCAAAAGCAATGTCACATAGAGAAAACCTTCTTTTATAAGTAGATTCTGACTTTTCAGGAGATGCCTTTGAGATTGTTCGGAGTCCTATATTTCCATATAACAGTATGTTGAGCTGGGGTTTATTTGAAACAAAATAACAGGAATAAAAAAATAAGTAAACAAAAAGAAGCTGATGAAAAGAAAAGAAGACAAACTAGACTAAACAATTTCACAAAAAAAAAGCTGAAAAACAAAGAAAGACAAAGTTTAAAAAAAAGAAAGGCAACGTATATTTATGTACAGAAAAGTTCCTAAACCTATGTGAAGTATTGTTTTAGAGCAAGGCCATTGACAAGGATATGCTCTTCCTCCCCTCGTAAATCTTACAATCTATACGTCGATGAGCCAAGCTTTTCAATGATCTGGTAAGGGCCAAGCCATAATCGTTGAAATTTCGTATGCTTCCCTATCCTCATGTGGGTGATCCCACTTCAGAACTAAGTCTCCTTCTTCAATAATTCTCTTACCAAACTTCTGTTTATCAAACTATCTCTTGAAAATATCTTGATGCTGATGGGATCTATCGTTGGCCTTTTGCCGTGATTCTTCGAGTTTCAGCAGGGTATTGATTCCTGACTGTAGGAATTCACTACTGGAACCTCGAGAGGCCTGGGATAGTTGCAGGGATGGGAGTAGTATGTTAGGTGGGAGGATGGCTTCTTTCTCGTAAACTAGCCTATAAGGGGAGACCCCTAAGGAATTCTTTGGAGTAACCCTATCTACCCATAAAGCATTTGGGAGGGCTATATGCCAGTTCCTCTGACTCTCAATAATAGTCTTCTTTAGGATTCAAATGAGGTTCTTGTTTGTACATTTGGCTAGTCCATTCCCCTAGGGATAATAATTCACTTAATAATGCAATTTAATTCCTCTTTCATAAGAAAATGCGGTTAATTTAACAAATGAGAAGTAAGTTGCATTATAAAAAACTAAATAAATTGGAACCCCAAACCTGGTTGTGATATTTTCTTGCAGGAATCCAATGACTGCGTCTTTGTTCACTTTACGCAGAGGAGAAGCTTTCATCCACCGTGTAAAATAGTCGGTTGCTGTGAGGATATAACGGTGTTGCAACGAAGAATTAAAATTAATTTCTTCGATAACATCTATCCCCCACTGTTTGAACGGTTCAGATATAATAACTGGCTGCAATGGACCTGCTGCTTTTGGAAATATGCCAGCACTCCTTTGACATACATCGCATTTTCTGGAATGAGCATAAGAGTCTTTTAATAGAGTAGGAAAATAATATCTGGCTCTTAGTATTTTGTGAGCACTAGTATTACCAGAATAATGTCTCCCTATAGGGCCATCGTGTAGTTCTTTTACCACCTTATCAACATCTTCTTTCTCAAGACATCTAAGAAAAACTCTGTCATGATTTTTTCTAAAAAGTACTCCATCTATAATCTGATAGGATGTTGATTTTAACTGGAGTTCCCTTCTATGCTTAGGACTCTAGGGTTCTGGTAGGTATCCTTGTTGTAAGTAGTGTACCAAATCCCTATACCAATATTCTGGATCAGTGCAGATAGGACATACCTCGGTTAGATTCAATTCAGCTTCATTTTCCCACTCCTGATCTTCGTTGGCTGAATTTTCAGTGATTAACTTACACAGGCCTTGAACTTTGATGATAGTGGCTAGATTGAATTCTAAATCATACTCTTGTAGAGATGTCACCTAGTTTCCTCTTCTTTTCCCCAATTCCTTTTGCACAAATAGAGATCTGACAGCCGGGTGAGGTACTATGACTTTCGTTCTGTTTTTTAGAATGTATGGCATGAACTATTTTAATTCCTTAAACACTGCATATGATTGCTTATCTACGGCTGGGTAATTCATTTCGACTCCTTGTAACCCCATGCTCATGAAAGAGATTGGATATCCGTCTCCATATTTTGCTTTCTGAGTGAGCACTGCTGCGAGAGAAGTATCTGAATCAAAGGTGTAAATGATGAAATCCTTTTCAAAATATGGACTTCTCAAAGAAGGTGCATGAGCTATGGCATATTTTATGTCTTTGAATGTGATATTCTCAATGCCAGTCCATTTAAACTGCACACTTTGCTTCACCATTTGCTGCAAAGGTTTAACAATTTGCGTGAAATCAGGCACAAACCTTCGAACAAAATTAATTGTTCCCATAAATGATTGCATAGATTTTTTATTATGGGGCATGGGAATCTTAGTCATAGCTTCAACTCTCTCTGGATATATCGAGATTCCCTTTTTCAAGATGATGTGACCCAGACGTTTTCCTTTAAGAACAACAAAAACACTCTTTTTTGGGTTCAAAGATATACCATATTTACTGCAACGATTAACAATATGTTTTAAATGAAAAACATGGTCTTCTCTTTTCTTGGAGAAAACTGTTACATCATCTAAGTATATGACCACATAGTGGCCAACCAATCCTTAGAATGCAATATCCATGGCCCTCTGGAATGTGGCTCCAACATTCATTAGGCCAAAAGGCATTCTCCGATACGCGAATGTTCCCCACTTCGTGCGAAATGTAGTTTTTAATCAATCTTCTCCAGCTACCAATACTTGATTGTAGCTAGATAATTCGTCTAATAGGGAGAAAAATTATGAACCTGATACCATTTGTAAGATATGATCCATCAGTGGCACAGGATAGTTGTCTTTGTCTGACGCTTTATTCAGGTTTCCAAAGTCAACGCATAATCTTATTTCTCTCAATTTCTTCCATAATGGGACTAGATTAGCCACCCACTCAGAGTGTCGAACTTTGAAGATAATCTTAGCATCCAACAATTTTTTAATTCCTTTTGTATTAAGGGTTTGAGTGTTGGATGCATCCTTCGTAATTGTTGCTGAAATGGTTTCACACCTAGCTTCATGTGTATTGTTGTATCCCCGAGGGTCATGTGGTTACCAAATATACATTATATGTTATAATCAAGCATACATAATGATACAGACACAAGAGACGATATAGATAGAGAGAAGAACAAGCCTCTGTATTAACCAGCAAGAGCAGAATACAACATAGAACCAATCTAACTACTACATCGACTCAACAACCTATATATATATATATATATATATGCTTTCAATACAGTTACATAACCGTCTGTCGGTCTAACCGACCAACTCGATCTATACTAGTCGACGTGACCTGTCAACATATACTTCAAGTGGGCGGGTGGAGGGCCTAGTCGATAGGCCGACCTAGGCCCCTCCAACATCTGCCCCACCTCAAAATATTTCTTCGTCCCGAAGAAATGGGGAGATCAAAACAACAAAAAGAATTACTAAGACGGTTATGACGATGGTAGGATGGAGCTGGAAGCATCAAGTATTTGGAGGCAGGCCTCAACAATAGCTTCGGCAGAGACATAGAGATGGTGCTAGAAGTCTTCCCATGTGTGCAACAAATTTTGAATATCCACAGTCAATGTCGTGAGCTTCGACAGGTTTTCCATCTTGTTGTGGGTGGATGTATTTTGTAAATGAATCATGTGGGGGCCAAACATGGTAATTGTTACTTGGGCAGCAACAAGTAGATGTTGAATCCGGGGCTGGATTTCTTCAAGTTTGGATAGGCCAAAGCATGCTCGAGAGATCCATTGTGCTTCTTGTTTTTCTAATTTTTCCAGCTTTCTATTTTCCATGATGATTTGATTGTCGAGGCTTTCAGTAAGTGATTCCGTCGCGATCAGACGCTGACGACAAAGTGTGCTCAGAATTGTTCTTGTCTTTTGAAGTTCCTTGTACATCTCGCCATAATGCACATACCAATTATTCAAAACTTTAGGAAGTTTGAATGCTTGATTGTAGTATTGCTTTAGCAAGGAGAGAGCTTCTGTAAAGGCTGTAAATTGGTTTTCCATCAGAGAAGATACTTCAACAGCCTAGTCCTGTTGTTTCTTTAGAAGTTCAGATTGTAAGTTCGACACGACATATTCAAACAACTGATATGCTCTGTCAAGGGGTGCTATCATGTTGGTACTAGGAGGAACTGATATGAATTGTAGAGCTAAGTCTTCACACTTAGCTAAAAATGTATTTCTTTCTTCCCGTAACTGCCGAATCCGGTCTCCTGCCTCCCGTCGACGATGTCTCTGTTCTCTGAAGACTGCAACACTGAGTAAATCAAGTTCTGGCTGAGAGGCCAACTGTGGCTGATAAGTAGAGATAGGACCAAATTGGTCTAAGTAGACTGAGAGGTGGCTTTCTGATTGTATTTGTTGTGCTTGCTGCTTTTGTATTTACTATTGAAGTTCTCTTTCTTTGCGCTTCTTGTCTTTATGTTTCTTTCGGTTGCTCTTCTCTTTTTATGTTTCCTTATTTATAATTGGCTGCTCTGGCCCCTTTTCTTTGTCGGCTATAGTTGGATAAATTTCTACAGGTGCTTGTATTGTAGCAACAACGTGTTCCGTCTGGACTGGTATGATTTGCTCTGCCTCTTTAGTAACTAGAACTTCAGGTTCAGGATTTTTGGCACTTACTTGAATATATGCTAGTATACTAGATGTATCGACATTGATTGTACTAGTCTCTTGTATGCTGGTTTGTTGAGGTGATTATGTTGTCTCGACTTCAATATCTTGAACTGCGGTTGTTTCATTGGCTTGAGCTATAGTGATTTCATTTGCTTATGTCGCTATTGCTTCTTTGTTTTGTTGTTGTATCACTGGACTTGACTTGGATCCGTTGGTAGGGGGACTTGACTGACTTGTCGGGATGGATGAGGGGTTGACTATTGTCATAAGTGGACTCAATGAAGTGGTACTGCCAAACGGACCCGGACCGAATAGACTTGACTCAATTTCTTGAACTACAGACTCGACTTGGGAACTAACGACTTCTGGGGAATTTTTAATAAGGTTGACTACAGGGTGAGGTGGACTCAACTGTTGTTCTAAAGGGTTGAATGGTAGCATGCTATTGATGGAGGTTTCTTGTGCAAAAAATTGACTTGATGGATTAGGGTTTCTGATAAGATGGGTCTTTTTGTGACCGACAATTTCTGGTACTGCAAAATGTGATGATAAGGGAGTGATGGTTCTGATAGTGCTAGGGGGATCCAGATTAAGCGGAATGGTTGGTATGGCTTCAAATATTGGGTGCTGAGTGCTGGCTTCTCGCCAATTAGGGAAAAATACTGGAAGGTTGGAAATAAAGCGATTCAGATCAGCATCTGCTTGATTAATAGGGGCAGGTAATGCTAAAGGGGTACTTTATTCCTCTACTATGGTCGTGGAAGAAGGGGGAGTAGTAATGGTAAGGTTGACATGAGGTTCGACCGTAGTATTTGTTTTCTTGACAGGAGTTTTGGGTGTCTTGCGCTTATCTGTCTCCACGAATTTCTTGAACCGCTCCTCTACTGGCAACTTATTCTGGGCTGCAACTGTTAGAATCTGAGTGGCACTGTCGTACAAATCAATTTCATCTTCCTCCGTAGGCTCCTAAAAAGTTACTTTTCTTTTTCGGTATTACCTTGTTCTGTCGTGCTTTAGACAGTTCAGTTGCTACCCTTTTGATATTTTCATCCGTCAAAAGATGTTCTGGATTGTCAGATTTTGTACTGCTATTTGAGTGCTCTGTAGGTTCAGCTAGATCTTCATGAGGAGTGAACGTAAGTTCCAGTACATTGGTGGTGGGTACTGGTTCAGGCTGATAAATAAAAGTATTTATATACAACCGAATTTCACACTCTTCTTCATTCTCTGTGTCGAACAACAACTCGGCAATAGTGAAGTCGACTTTTCTGGCTTGAGTTGGAATGACCAATATTTCGTTTGATTGTCAACCTAACTCTGTAAATATTTCATCGACTGAAGGATAGTAGTCGAGGGATTTTTCTTTACCTACTTCTCCTTGTAAGTACCAAATTGCTATGTGATCCAACGACAATTGGATGTGCACTGTTGGAGGTAAACTCCGTCGGATGTTCTAAGGTACTCTCCATCTTGTCGCTTTTATTTTAAAGTTTATGAACCAAGCTTCTAACTAAAGCTTGACTATCATTGGCCCATGGCGACTTCCTCCTGGTGAAAAGCATCGAAAATTATCCATAAGAACAGGTCGCTCTTGAGCGAAGTCCTTATTTCCTCGCGGTCGGATAGGGTAAAAGAAATCCATATGATTAGAGATGAATATCGGATGTTGGTTCCCTCTTCTTGGCACTTATTGCAAATATGCTTGATTATGTCGGGCAAGAAGTCGGCCCATTTGTAAACTTTACCGCGCATTACCATGTTTTTAACTGCTTCCAGCATATCAATTTTTAAGTCGGACCCTCTTCCCGCTTGTGAAAGTGTGTACGATATGATTTTAGCTGCAGTCTTATAATTCACATACTTTATATTGTTCACAAGCATACCTCGTGAATTCTTTCCTGCAGCCGTACTGGTAAATTCTTCGACCAGATCTGCATTTGAGCTTGTTGGTATAGCATCTCCTGTGTGTGATAGACCAGTAATTTTATGGATGAGTTCACCATTTATTTCGACTGGAACGTCAAAATAGAACTTGCCATTATGGTAGCGGCTTAAAATAAATTATGCGATGATTTATTTTAAGCCTCTGAAGCTCTCTAATAGCGGTTCCTTCATATAATGCAAAATGGTAGCAGTTCTGAGCCTCTGTGCTTCCTCCCTCCAACGATTGTCAGATTCCCTCCCCCAATATTCAATTTCTCTCCATTGTCTCTTCCAGCTCGATTCCAGAACCTTAGTGTTTTGAACCATTTGCAATCTTGTTTCTAAAGGAGATTGTTCTTTCTCCAACTCTCTAATCTTTGTTGCAGCGGCCCTAGCCGACACTTGTTTTTGTCTTGGAGCCATGGAAGGATCAAGTTTCAATTGTGCAAAATTTGCTTGAACAGGGTCGAGGAGCTCTATATCTTGAAGTTCAAGTTCTTGGCAAAAGAGTGCCCAAGAATCCTTGAGCTCAGGATTTATAGCGGAGCAACTTAGCACGGGGAACGGGACATCGAAGCCTGTATTAATGGCTGATTTGATGAAGCCATTAAATTGAACTAACATGTTAGCAACGCTCTGTCAGGTGCATTTTCTCTGGCGTCGCAACTACTTTTGTCCTTCGCTTGATGTTGCGACACTTCTCTTGATGTGTCGTGTCAGCGGACTTCTCTAGGTAATTTATGTCGGTCTGGGTTCCCTTGTTTCTGTCGTGTCTGTTCCTCCTCAGCAACTCGTCGATATTCTTGTCGGTGTCTATCGTATCGATGGTTGTGCATCAGGTTTTTATCTTTGCTTTGTCCTACCTTGCTTTGCCAATCTCTCGTCATTCTGCTTTCTACTTGCTTTGTTGTTTGATTGATTGCTTATACTACTTTCTCTCTCCATTGGTTACAACTTTTTTTTTTTGAAATGTTCATGACTTGTACCTTTTTAATTGGGCACCATTTACGACTTTCTTAAAAGCACTTCCTTGTAACGTTTTCAGTTGGAATGAACCATTAGGATTTATCATTTTGACAATGTAGGGTCCCATACACTCTATGTGCAACTTCTTAGGTTTCCCTTTTACACATCTATTATAAAGTAGTGCCAAGTCCCCTACTAACATATTTTTTTGTTTGATGTTTCTATCGTGCCAAGCTTTCTGTTGCTTTTTTTGGACTTGCTGATGTTCAATTTCCATCTATCGACTTTCATCCAGTTTCAAGAGTTGTAATAGTTGTTCTTGTCATGCATCTTCGACATCAATGTGTAAAACTGCTGCAATTGTCAGTGCTTGTCGTCGAAAATGTAATGGGACGACTGCTTCTTGTCCATAGACAAGTGAAAAGGTGTTTGTCCTGTCGTTCTTTTGTAAGCTGTTCTATATGCCCAAAGAATAGTAGGTACTTTGTCATCCCAGTCGTCCTTCTCCATGTTGCATACTTTGGTTAGTCCTCTTGTGAGGTTTTTATTGAATGATTCTACGATGCCATTTTATTGAGGATGATATGATGTGCTTATTCTATGATCCACTGCAAACTCTTTAGTTAATTCTTGAATAGTTCTACAGACAAAGTGTGTCCCTTGGTCCCTTATTAATGTTAACGGGCATCCAAAACGTGTTATGATATTTTCATAGATAAACTTGGAGGTAACTTCACTTGAACATGTTTCGACCAGCTCTGCTTCTACCCACTTGGTGACATATTCTACCGCAGTGATAAGATATCATGCACCCGTCCATCTGCCAATTACTGGAAATGGTCCAATAAAATCAATCGCCCAGATTTCAAATGTTCGGCTAGGATTAATTGGAACCAACGACATTTCTGATCTCGATAGCAATCGTCCCATACGCTGACATCTATCACATTTGGATACAAGTTCTCAACAGTCTTTATGAACTGTTAGCCACCAAAGTTCGGCCTGCAGAATCTTTCTTGCTGTGATGTCTGCATGATAATATCCTCCCGCCGGTCCAAAATGAGCCTCTGAGAGTATATTCTGTCATTCATGCTCAAGTGAAAACCAACGTAATATATCATCCAAGCCAAGTTTATAGAGGAATCCATTGATGAAAGTGTACGGTGCTGCTTTCATTGCAAGGATCTTCCTCTTCTTTTCAGTCATTCCTTCAGGAGCTTGCCCATCCTCAATAAATTGTGCAATTTCTGCAAGTTCTGAAGGGACTGCTTCAATGCGAAACAAATGTGCATCCAACAAATCATCTTCAATTCTTGTCGGCTCCTCTCTGGTGTCGATTCTGGACAGGTGGTCTGGCCCAACATTAGCCTTCCCAGGTCAGATTATTACTTTGAACTCAAATTCTTGAAATAGTAGAAGCGAGCGACACAAACTCCCATGGTGGAATGGTTTATTGACTAAGTATTTCAAAGCTTGATGATCTGTATAAAATACGAAAGGATTAGCCAATAGATAGTGACGGTATTTCTGAGTGCAAATACCATACCTAATGCTTCCCTTTCTGTCGTAGAATAATTTCTTTCAGCTTTATTCAATTTCCGACTGCTGAACGCATTACGATAAACCATTCCATCTTCTCCAGGTTGTGACAGAATAGCACTAACTGCTATTCTAGATGCGTCAATATGCACATGAAACTTTACCAACCAATTTGGAAATTGGAGTATAGGTGCTTCGACCATTTTTCTTTTCAAGGTATTGAATGAAACATCACACTCCTCTGTCCACCTGTAATCTTGATCTTCTTTTAACAGTTCATCGAGAGGGTAGGTCGTGTCAGAGTAATGTCTAATAAACTTCCTATAATACCCCATATGACCCAAAAGGATGTTAAATTTTCTGAATTTACTTCAATCTGATCTAGGATCTTAACTGAGAGAACAACATGTACAGCATATCTACAGCATATCAATCATGGAGACAATAATGCAAGCACACAAGAGACACAAAGATTTACTTGGGGAAAACCATAAAGGTGAAAAACCCCAATAACTTCCTCAAAGATAGATAGAGCAATGATACAACCAACCATGAGAGATAGACATAACCTAGCAGCATATCCTCCTCCTTGAGTGCATGTGTGAGAAGTGAGTGAGCAAATAGAGTGCCTCCCGCACTCTATTTATACTTGACTTGACTTGCCTTTTTACCTAACTCATGTAGGCTCGAACTTAACCACATAACATAATGCTGAGTGGGCCGACCCCCAATAGGGTGGTCTAATAACCCTTTGACCCACATGGCCGACCCCCAATAGGGTGGTCTAATAACCCTTTGACCCACATGACTTATACAGGGACGACCCCAAACAAGGTGGTCTAATAACCCATCAAGTATAAGTTACGACACTTACAATATAAATGTCGACACTTCCTTATAGAGGAATAATACCATCTCTATAGGAATACAATATACATATATGTGAAATACATTCCGAAGTTACATATAAATCAACACTCCCTCTTAACTAGGAAGGTATTTCTCAGCACAGTTCTTCTAGCACAAGTCATCTTCTCTGGATCATCGTCACAGGATAATCGTCATCGAGTCATCATCATCGTCACTGCTGCTGCTATCTCAATCAATCTCTGAATCTACTCGTCATAGGAAGTTCTACAGAGCCAATCCTTTTTCATACTGGATGTAGGCCCACCACCTGCAGGTCTTCATCATCACTGGCCATACTGTGGAATCCTCAGGACTTATTATGTGCGTCACAAAACCTCGAAAGAGCATCCCAGGATGTTACGGGTACACAACTCCAACCTGTAGGATC
This sequence comes from Larix kaempferi, assembly GCA_027924585.1. Classification (NCBI taxonomy): domain Eukaryota; kingdom Viridiplantae; phylum Streptophyta; class Pinopsida; order Pinales; family Pinaceae; genus Larix; species Larix kaempferi. The sequence goes on from BSBM01001510.1 coordinate 3,705,932, forward strand.
TCCCAGGGCGCTATTACATGTGACCCCACCACAAAACCTCGAAAGAGCATCTCAGGATGTTACGGGTACACAACTCCGACCTGAAATCTCCCAGGGCACAAATTACATGTGGTCCACCACAAAACCTAGCAAGAGCATCTTAGGATGTTACGGGTACACAACTCCGACCTGAAATCTCCCAGGGCACAAATTACATGTGGTCATGGCAAAACCTTGAAAGAGCATCTCAGGATGTTACGGGTACACAACTCTGACCTGAAATGTCCCAGGGCCCAAATTACATGCCATAGGACAAAACCTCACAAGAGCATCTCAGGATGTTACGGGTACACAAATCCGACCTGAAATCTCCCAGGGCACAAATTACATGTCCTCCCAGAGCAATGTCTCGAAAGAGCATCCCAGGATATTACGGGTACACAACTCCGACCTATAGGATCTCCCAGACATGCTCATCTGCATAACCTGATCCACGGCCACAGAGTATCAACCTGATACTCACCATACATCATCCTGATGTACTCATGATCATCCTGATCATCATCACTACAACGTCCTACTGCATGTCATCTGGAGCAACATCCTGAAGCTCATCATCCATGATCATCCTGATCATCACTGCAACATCCTGCTGCATGATCCACCTGATCATCAATGCATCCACCTGGTGCATAACAAGTATCTACCTGATACATATCATCATACATGATCCTCCTGATCATACAATGTATCCACCTGATACATGATACATATCACCATACATGATCCACCTGATCATACAATGTATCCACCTGATACATATACAGATACATGGTCCAAGCATCCAACATGATGCATATAAAATACATACACATGATCCAACTGATCATATCCAGCATCCAACATGATGCATACATACATAAATGATCCAACAGATCATATCCAGCATCCAACATGATGCATACATACATAAATGATCAAACTGATCATATCCAACATCCAACATGATGCATACATACATAAATGATCCAACTGATCATATCCAGCATCCAACATGATGCATACATGCATAAATGATCCAACTGATCATATCCAAGCAGAAACTAGAACATCATCCTGATGCCCATTATCCAGCGCTTACATCCATAGCCATGTGAAGGATCCTCCTTCCAACATGCTTGGAATGGCTTCAGCAAATGTGTCCATCACTTCTTCCTCGAAGTGTCCTTGATCTGAAGAATGCCAAGCCTCTCTCTGAAGTACTCGAACTTCACTCTGGCTAGTGGCTTCGTTAGCACATCTGCAATCTGCTCATCCGTCGCAACATACAGAAGCTTCACAGCTCCTCTCTGCACCATATCCCTGATATAGTGATATTTGATCTCTATGTGTTTCGACCTGTCATGAAACACTGGGTTCTCGGACAGCTTCACACAACTCTAGTTATCACAGAAGATACCAGTAGCCTCCAACGGGAGATCAAATAACTCAGACAGTAGCTTCTGTAGCCATATTGCCTCACAACTAGCTGAACAGGCTGCAACATACTCTGCCTCAGCTGTACTCAGTGCTACGCAGGACTGCTTCCTGCTAAACCAAGAGATCACACCTGATCCCATACTGAAGCAACACCCAGATGTGCTCTTCCTATCTGCAGCACTGCCAGCCCAATATGAATCAACATAACCCTGCAGGTTAAACTTTTGATTCGCCTCATACTTGAGCCCATAATCCATTGTACCCTTCAGGTACCCCAGAACATGCTTTACAGCAACCAGGTGAACACTCCTCGGATCCGTCAAGAACTGGCTCAATGTGTTCACCGCAAAGCAAATATTTGGTCTCGTGTTCGTCAGGTACATCAAGGACCCAATCATCTGACAATACATAGTGATATCAATCGGCTCAGATGAAGCATCACATAGAAGCTTTAGATTTGATGCCATAGGTGTGGCCATGGCCTTGCAATCCATCATCCCGAACCTCTTCAGGATCTCTACTGCAGACTTCCCTTGTCCAAGGAAGATTCCATCACTCTGCCACATGCCAAAAACAAATAGTGCATCATCCCCAAGTTCCTCAACTCGAACTCGGCAACAAGCTTCCGCTGTGTGTCGGCAATCAATCTATCCTCACCTGATACAAACAGGTCATCCAAATAGTAGTATCGCTGGATTGCCTTCCTCAACCTTGTAGAAAAGGTTGGAATCCGCTTTATTCTTGGTAAAGCCCAAGCTGGATAGAAAACTGTCTATCCTACCATATCAAGTTTTGCACACATATATGACTACACCATGCTGTCTTGAAATCCATATGGTGCATCTTCTATTTCATCACTTTTGTATTTCTCAATGCTGCCATCTGCAACATGCTTGATCTGATAGTTCTATTTGGAAGTCACAACAGACTTCCCTTTAGCTCTTGGGATCGCATCCCAAACATCATTCTTCATGATCGACGGATCATGGCATTCCATTTCTTCATCCCAGATCCTGGGAACTTCAATATCTTCAATAGATATCTTTGTTGCTGGAACAAATGTTGTAGTCCTTTTGTAGGTGAAGATATACGGTCTTTCCTACAAAACAAGTTAAATTGCATGATTAGAAACATCTCATAATTTTCAGAACAAATTCTTACACATAAAGAAATATGTCATGCAGTCATGCAATTATCTTAGCCAATGCTTTAATACAACATTTATCCATATCCTGTAACTTTCTAGATTCCTTCCAATCTCTACCAGAACATTGTTAAGAGTGTGCACAACTCCCAACATGTCAGCAAAGAGGTTTCATTCTAGATAAGTAGCAATGGAATGTTGTACAGTGCCATAGGCCATTTACCCATGTATATTAGTAGTATACTGTTCATCAATGCAACTATTCTAATATGCACAATACATATCCTAAGTCTAGGAACATGAGCATATACATCATTGAACAATTTTATTTACACAAACATATATGCAAGAAATGATAATTAAAATACTTATCTTTGTTTGTTCGTTGAGTGTACTCCCTCTGAGTCTTTGCTTCCTTACAGGAGCTGCTGGAGTTCTAATCTAAAGTAGCTTCTTCTACACCTTTCTGTTGTGGAAAGATGGTCAACTCCCTCTGAAAATCTGCATCCTTGCAGAAACTACTGAAGTGTGTTCCTTTTCTTTCTTGCAGGAACAACTGGAGTGTGCTCCCTCTTGATCTTTGCTTCCTGGATTACCTGTCCTTGAACTTACATTCATCCTTGGTCCCTATGCATGCTTATTAGTATCATGATTGTGTTATCCTTGTGAACTCATATAAAATCATACATTCATTAGTATACTATTAAAACACAATAATCTTAAGCATGTATAGTCATGATCATTTCAAACAGAAAATAATAAGCATTAGCATTCAAGGTTTAGGTAGGATTCTTATGGTTAGTCAAATCATAAGAAACATAACATGTCTAAACCTGTAATTACTAAAACCTATGACTCTTCAGGTTAGTTGAATCATCAATCAAGATAAGAGATATAATATGCATAAAACCTGTGATTATTCGAACCTATACCTTCATGATTCTTCTGGTTAGTCATATCATCAATTATGGTAAGAAATATAATACGCATACAACCAGGACTTATTCAAACCTATGACTTCATGAATAATCATTATCAAACAACACAACAGTATAAGATCCTAACACAAGGTAGGATTCTATCTTGATATAGGAAAAACATACCTGGATTAGCATGCTAGCTATTTATGTCTAACATACTCACATGATGTCTTCTTGTTCTTCTTCAATGACTTGTGCTAGTAACCTGTATATCTCATAGGTTAACTATTACAAAATCAAGTTATACATACCTCGTAAATGGATCTTCTATGAGATCCATGACAATGGATGAATCTTTGTCCTCATGTTATCAAGATCATATGTTCTTGGACCAGAACATGATTTGTCTTTCTTGGTGTACCTTTCATGTTAGTAGAGAACATAAACCTCATACAACACCATATTGCATTAGTACAATCATAAGTGTCAACACCCTAACCAATGAATATCTTCTATCATGCATTCATAATTTTGTTAAGGTGATACGACAAATCTAAAATCAAAATTGTACTAACCGTAATAACATGAAGACAAACATACCATAAACTTAATCATGGACAAATATCGAAACATACCTCGATGAGTCATACCTGTCGAGATCGCTTGTAATCTTCTTATGTAAGGCCTTAGCCTCATCTCCCTCTGAAACAGGAACTTCTTCACTCATGCAGATGATCAATCCATCTTCTTCTAGGATTAACCCAATCCACTTGAATTACAATAACTGGGAGTGGAGCTAGATATGGGTTTGTCAGAGAAAACCCAAAAATTCAAATTTGAATTTCAAATTTCTGAAAGGATAGAAATATGCGCCTTGATGAGCTGATCAAGCTAGTATATTTAGAATTTGAAAAACTTCAAAGTTTCACTCCTCAATTTTGCCTTTGAAACTTTCAGATTCACTGGACGTGACCCTGAACTGGGGTTTGATGAAGCCCACTCTTCTACCCAATCAAAATGTTTGATCCAAAGCTCTAAGCTTCTATTTTTCTGAGGATCTTCCAGCCGTGGTCACAGATTTAAAAAATTCCCATTTTTACAGAAGCCCTAATTTTCCACTTTTCTGATCAAAGTCTCGAACTAGGGTTTGATCAAGCCCGGCCTTCTTCCCAACCAAAAATAATGATATTGGTCTCTAAATTTCTATTTTGATGAGTAGCATCCAGCCGTGGTCTCCGATTACAAAAATTCCAACTTTCTACGAAGCCCTAAATTCCGGAAGCCATGAATGAAGGTACTCAAAAATAATTCTGTTTTGACAGAAATATGTACCTGATTGTTTCTGGTGTACCTCCGAATTTTTCGATCCACAGGGCCTGAAAACGTTTTCTGAGATAGCCTGACCTGTTATCTTTCCATCCTGATAGGTCTGACCTCAATTGGATTCTCTGAGAGAGAGTTATGCCAAATGTCACAACGTGACCTGTTTTGGGATAAAACAGGAGAGCGAACTTGTACGGCGTGCCACGTGTCCCTGTTTGAACTTCATCCTCTGAAAAAGTTTCCTGAGATATCTCGGCCTGTTGTCTTTCCATCCTGATAGGTCTGACCTCAATTGGACTTTCTGAGAGAGAGGTATGCCAAGTGTCGCAACGTGACCTGTTTATGGGATAATACCGGAGAGTGAACTTTTACGGTGTGCCACGTGTCACTGGTTCAACTTCGGCCTTTGAAACAAATTTCTTGAGATAGTACAGTCTGTGTACTACCTTTCACATTTTACGAAATTTCATTTGGAGCTTCCTAGCCCAAGTTATGACCTTTTTCCCAAGGTCACCTGATTTTGACTCAGATCTGGAAGAGGCAGAAACCCTTTATTGTACAGATCATAAATCACAAAGTACAACGAATTAGAGGTTGTCCTTTGGATACAAGGTACCTAGAGATTTAATATTCCTCCTGTAACAATTTCAGATCCAAAAACTTCTCCAAAACGGATTTATAGCGAAAGTTCTACGATGACTGGTTTTTGCTATATCAAGCCCTAGCATCGTAAGTGCAACAAGTGTCATACATGCCATATCATGCCTTCTTTCAGGCTAGCTCTGATACCATGTTAAATTTTCTGAATTTACTTAAATCTGATCTAGGATCTTAACTGAGAGAACAACATGTACAGCATATCTACAGCATATCAATCATGGAGACAATAATGCAAGCACACAAGAGACACAAAGATTTACTTGGGGAAAACCATAAAGGTGAAAAACCCCAATAACTTCCTCAGAGATAGATAGAGCAATGATACAACCAACCATGAGAGATAGACATAACCTAGCAGCAGATCCTCCTCCTTGAGTGCATGTGTGAGAAGTGAGTGAGCAAATAGAGTGCCTCCCGCACTCTATTTATACTTGACTTGACTTGCCTTTTTACCTAACTCATGTAGGCTCGAACTTAACCACATAACATAATGTTGAGTGGGCCGACCCCCAATAGGGTGGTCTAATAACCCTTTGACCCACATGGCCGACCCCCAATAGGGTGGTCTAATAACCCTTTGACCCACATGACTTATACAGGGCCGACCCCAAACAAGGTGGTCTAATAACCCATCAAGTATAAGTTACGACACTTACAATATAAATGTCGACACTTCCTTATAGAGGAATAATACCATCTCTATAGGAATACAATATACATATATGTGAAATACATTCCGAAGTTACATATACATCAAAATTTTTGCGACACCTATTGGTATATTGTTGGGCCATGTAGTATGCAAAGAGGGAATAAAGGTCGATTATGCCAAGATAAAAAATATTCTTGACATAAAACCTCCAGTCAATGCGAAGCAAGTGCGGATCCTTTTGGTCATATGGGGTATTATAGGAAGTTTATTAGACATTACTCTGACACGACCTACCCTCTCGAAGAACTGTTAAAAGAAGATCAAGATTACAGGTGGACAGAGGAGTGTGATGTTTCATTCAATACCTTGAAAAGAAAAATGGTCGAAGCACCTATACTCCAATTTCCAAATTGGTTGGTAAAGTTTCATGTGCATATTGACACATCTAGAATAGCATTTAGTGCTATTCTGTCACAACCTGGAGAAGATGGAATGGTTTATCCTAATGCGTTCAGCAGTCGGAAATTGAATAAAGATGAAAGAAATTATTCTACGACAGAAAGGGAAGCATTAGGTATGGTGTTTCTGCAAGTTCTGAAGGGACTGCTTCAATGTGAAACAAATGTGCATCCAACAAATCATCTTCAATTCTTGTCGGCTCCTCTCCGGTGTCGATTCTGGACAGGTGGTCTGGCCCAACATTAGCCTTCCCAGGTCAGATTATTACTTCGAACTCAAATTCTTGAAATAGTAGAAGCAAGCGACACAAACTCCCATGGTGGAATGGTTTATTGACTAAGTATTTCTAAGCTTGATGATCTGTATAAAATATGAAAGGATTAGCCAATAGATAGTGACGGTATTTTTGAGTGCAAATACCATACCTAATGCTTCCCTTTCTGTCGTAGAATAATTTCTTTCAGCTTTATTCAATTTCTGACTGCTGAACGCATTAGGATAAACCATTCCATCTTCTCCAGGTTGTGACAGAATAGCACTAACTGCTATTCTAGATGCGTCAATATGCACATGAAACTTTACCAACCAATTTGGAAATTGGAGTATAGGTGCTTCGACCATTTTTCTTTTCAAGGTATTGAATGAAACATCACACTCCTCTGTCCACCTGTAATCTTGATCTTCTTTTAACAGTTCTTCGAGAGGGTAGGTCGTGTCAGAGTAATGTCTAATAAACTTCCTATAATACCCCATATGACCCAAAAGGATCCGCACTTGCTTCGCATTGACTGGAGGTTTTATGTCAAGAATATTTTTTATCTTGGCATAATCGACCTTTATTCCCTCTTTGCATACTACATGGCCCAACAATATACCAATAGGTGTCGCAAAAATGCACTTTTTAATGTTCAGCGACAACTGAATCTGCCGACATCGTTCCAACATCAGTCGAAGCCATTTGCAATGATCTCTTAGCATGGTATAGATTGTCCAGTCATCAAAGTAGACATCCATGGTTTTGTAGATATATTCTTGAAATGCCTTGATAACAATCTAGGAAAATACTGCTGGTGTGTTTTTCAGATCGAAGGGCATGACTTTGTACGCAAATGACCCAAATTCACACACGAATGTTGTCTTTTTCTGATCTTCCTTTGCAATAGGTACTTGATTGTACCCAGAGAATCCATCCGTGAAAGAGTAGCACTCATGCCCTGCAACTTCATTAATAATTTCATCTACAAAAGGAGTTAGAAAAGGGTCTATGATTGTTACCTTGTTCAGCTTGCGAAAGTCGACACAAATCCTCAGTCGTGTCGGATCGTGAATCTTCGGCTGAACAACCATCGGGATTGCCCATTCAGACTGGTCGATAGGATATATGATTCCTGCCTCGAGCATACTATCTATCTCCTTTTTAACAATATCCTTATACTTGTGAGCAAGATTGTAGGGTCTTTTCTTTACTGGCCTGGTGTCTGGATTGATATCAATTTTCATTTCACCCATCTCTTGTACAAGTCCTTTGAGGTCTTTGTAATCTCAAGCAAATACATCCTGAAATTATTTGAGGAGACTGGTGATTTATGCTGTTTGTTCCTCACTCCAGTAGTCGCCAATTTTTTCCATTTTCGATCGTTCGTCATTTGAAATATCTACTTCCTTCATTTTGATCTTTGCGTCCATCCATTCTGGAGCACGACTGTCATTTATTGGTCTTTCACCTTCTTTAATTTGTGTGAATGCTAGTGGAAAGTCTTTTTCCGATAACCTTTCTTGTTCATATTTTCCGACAATCCCTGTGCTAAAGATTGTTTTCACATGCTTCGACGTGCTGGGGTGATCCTGTCTCGATTGAAAACTCTTCCTGACTGATTTATCCGTTTCTAGGATTAATCTTGTCGAATGCTGGATTTCTGTCGACATTATGTTATAGTAGGTAATAGGTTGGTGAGTAGTCTGCTTCTTTTCTGCAATCTCTAGATTTTTTGTCAGCTGCAGAAATTCTTTTATAGTTTTACTCACTTCGACCAACTTCTCCTCCTTTGGGGAAAATTGGAAATCCTTGATGAAATTTTCTTTCAAGTCTTTCCATATGAAAGTTTCTCCCCTCGCTTCTTCCATCTTGTACCATTTATTGGGAAAATCATCAAGTGTTCTGGGGAAGAGGTGAGGTCGTGCCCTTTCATCTTTATAACCCAATTTTCTCCATTCTCTTTCGCAACAGTCAATGTGGACTTCAAGATTCTGTCCCTGTGTGAACATAGGGATGTCGGCCTAAGTTGTCAGCTTCTTTCCTCCAAATATTTCTACAAAAAATGTTGATGCAGTATTCCAACTTTGGAGTTTCAACTGATGGATGTTCCACCATCTCGCAGCTTGGACAGTAAATGTCTCAACCAGAATTTGTAATCAGCCTTGCTCTCCAACATGTTTTGATACTTGTTCAACATGTACAACAGGTGAATCATGTTCTTTGTACCTCAATGTCAAATTACATGTTTGTGAACTTCTGTCTGGAGCAAGCGTCAGATATGCTCGCAGTTTTCGTTTGAATATCTTTGGTGTATATGATATTGAGAGACACTTATTCATTTGCTTCTTTGAGATGGCTTCCACCGTCCAACATTCCTTCGCATGACGATCATAATTTTCTATCTGCGAGTCATAGAGTTCTGCATTGGAATTATATCCAAGTGAAACAGGATCTCCAAGATGAATCTCTCCTTGGGAATTTCGTTCAATGTGGTCTTCATTATTGTCTATTCGATAAATCTGTCGAATTATCAAATTCTACAGGTTCTGACCTTGGTTCTCCCTGATATGGGAAGACAGGTACAATAACCTTCTGACCGTTTCCTTTCAATTTGATGCGACTTTTATCTAAGGAAATTGAAGCCTTCATCTTTCGCCCCCAAGGTTGACTGACCAAGGCTGGGAAAGAGCTTGCATCGTCCTTGGGATTGATGATCTCAAAATCCACTTTTTTTGTGATGCCCTTGATGGAAGTTTCGACTCCTTTCCATACTCCAATCGGCTCAATTAATCCTTGATTTGCGAGCTTTAGATAAATGCCTGATTCCTATAGTTGTGGTTGACCGAGTTGGTCCCAGGTATCACAAGTCATGATATTCACTTGGGAACCAAATTCTAGTACGACTTGTCATACATGATATCCATTTATGTCAAGATCGACCAACGGGTCAACATCAGTTTTTTTCTTTTTGATTTAGTCGGCAAATGTTTGTAGCTTGTCTTTGCTCGACATGTTTATGCTTTAATTTTTGCAACAGGTCAATCAATTTTCCTACATCTTCATCATTTGAAATTAAATTGAACACTTCATTTAGAGATTTCTGTCTGTTTTCTTCAATATCTTCATGTGCTGCCAATTCACAAAATATGTCGTATGCATTTTTGTACACAGATTTTTGTTTCATAGGATTTGGGTAATCTTCTTTATCTACAATTTTACTTATCTGTGGCTTATCTTGACCAATGTGGGTACCTTTCCTAGTGACAATTTGCAAGTTTTTAGTACGAAGCACATCATATTTGGGTACACAAGATAAGACATGAACATTCTTTTTATTATTTATTTTCTCAATCATGGTAGGGAAATCCTCTAAAAAGTGATTGCCTACCCCACACTTTATACAAAATTTAAGATCAGTTCTTTCTTTATAAGGGAATTTTGCATGTCGATGATCCTCACTAAGACAAGTGAAACATAAAATAGGTCGATTAGGTCGAACATCACGACCACCACTGCCACGACCACGACCATGGTATCCTCCGTGCCTATTGTAGTTGTCGTATCACCGATCAAATCTTCGGTCGTTATATCTCGGGTATCTGTCATTTCTGTTCCGACTGTACCGGTCATTTCTTACATCATTTCTTTCGAACCTGTTGTTTCCTGTATTTATGTCGTGATGCTGCTCGATAGAGTTTGTCTGATATACTGCATGGTAAGTTTGTCAATTTTTCAAATTCAGATGACATTCTTCAATCGAATGTGTATTAACTTCGCATATTTGACATCATTTTTCTTTTTTATTCTTCAGATTGTATGGACAATCGTTTGTGGTGTGCAAATCATATTCTTTACATAGATCGCAAAAGCATCTGGTTTGAATAAGTTTGAATTCTTGTCACCGATCCTCAATTCGACAAGAGTCTTTAGTGTGTCCTGCGGTTCGACATGTAGTACACCATAGTTCTGTCCCTTTTAAAGTTATGCTTCGAATTGCTTGCTCCACACTCTCAAGGCGTTCATCGACTTGTCTGTAAATGGAGATTAAAGGGTATTCGTCGTCCATTTCAATCTCCAATGCTGCCTTTAATGCTTCTACATATGTATTAACACTCCGTCGACGAACATGTATTTTAATTTTACTTATGAGACCTGTAATGAACCATTTAATTAATAACTTTTCTTCGATCTCATAGTCGAGTTTGCTCAAGAGGTCTTTAAACCTGTTATCATATTCCTTGACAGTTTCTGTCGACTTTTGGACTGTTGTCTTTAGTTGTTCGGCTACCAGATATGTTGCATCTTCTATCAGAAAGAAGGCCATAAATTTTTGTTTAACTTCAGCTTTCATTGCATTTGGTGTTTTTGCAATATATCCCATATACCATGTCAGTGCTTGTTTTCTCAATGAGCCATCAAACTGAGCCAACTGTATTTCTTCATTGGTGATTTGATTGTCCATCCATATCGCTTCACACACAAACCAATGTCGTGTCGGATCTTCATCTCCTTCATAGAATGGAAGGTGTGCTATCGAGTGCGACATGTCTACTGGTGTATTGATTTGAGAATCAAATGGCGGAGTAGGTGGATTATTTCCGCAGTTGGAACTCGGTGCTTCTTTGAATTCAACTAGCTGTCTAGAGGGACTGGGTTCTCTATCTCTAGAACTAGTGTTTAACACTTCTTCTATTTCGCTGGGTCTCAGAACTCTGTCTTCTTCTGCTACTTCTCTCAAAATCCACGTAAAGTTCTGTTCAAATGGGATTTTGCTAAATCTCATACTTTCCGAAGTACTCTACGAATCACTTAATTCTGGTATTGGCAGGGGGGGTGCTTCTTGATGTTCTGAATACATAAGATGAAAGCTTCTATTTGAAAATTCGGGTTGAAAGGACACCCAATTTCCTTCCTCCGGCCGATGAATCAATAATCTATTGACTTCATCGTCTTCTTCACTTCGACGAATCCAAATTCCCGAATGACCAACATGGAGACCAAGATTCTCCTCGACAATTTCCTGCACTCGGGCACTTTGTGTAAGATTAAATGGATAAGGAGGTTTTACCGTTTCAGGTATTTGAACTTGGAGATCTCTACCACGCTCTATCCACAAGTCTTCATCCATCGTCGACAGGTCTTCTTCGACGCCTCGATCATCGTGGGCTCTAGTTGACTCTGGTGAACTTTCTTCTGCAACTGTCGTGACATTTGATCCTCTCATCCTCCAGAGCGCAATTGCCTACTCCCTCAACTCTTCACGACGTTATCTCCTTTTGTCTCTATCAATTTTCTGGATATCCGGAGTGCTTTTATGACTCATAAGTCTATCTTTTTCGGATTTACATCCACTGCTGGTCATGTCGTCTTTCATCAAACTCAGTACATCAGAACATGCTTCGCCACCCCCCAATGCCAGTTCAAAGTTTTCTAGACCACTGGGAAGTGTATACCATCACTTGTTCAAAATGAATTCCCATTCGCGCTCCTTCACAAATCTTTCCCACTTACTTTCTTTCTCCTCCCAATTCAAGTTTGGAAGGGGCGGGAGCAACAACGGTCGTGTCTCGACAATATGCGCAGCGCCTTTGTTGATCAAAAACTTGAACAAAAGGGTCAGCAGAGAACACAGAAATTGATCAGCTAGTTCGGTGAAGAAATTTCCTCTAACTTCATCTTCCGAGACGCGGTCTTCAATCGCTAGTTCTTCACAGAAGTCGTCCACAATATTTTCGCACCACTACGACAGATTTGTGCATCCTCCGTTGATCAACTTCGACAACATCTTCCTCTCTGCTTCATCAACTGGTCTTTTCATCCAGAAGCTTCTTCAATGCGGTCGGAACGGACTTTACAAATTTCTCATGGGTATTAGAGAAGAATCGTTCTCTCGCTTGGATAATCGTCAGCTTGTTTCATCGCGCATAGTTCTGCAGATAATTCACGATTTTCTTCTCCCACCAATCCTTAATCTCCTATTCTGAAATCATATGTCAAGTTGTTATTTCTTCAATGCATCAACCGGAAACAAAACCAGATGTTGTATCCTCACGGGTCGTGTGGTTACCATAGATACATTATATGTTATAAGAAAATATACATAATGATACAGACACAAGAGACGAGACAAATAGAGAGAAGCACAAGCCTTTGTATTAAACAGCAAGAGCATAATACAACATAGAGTCAATCTAACTAGTACATCGGCTAAACAACACACACACACACACAGATATATATATGCTTTCAATACCGTTACATAACCGTCTGTCAGTCTAACCGACCGACCCGACCTATACAAGTCGAGGCGACCTGTCGACATATACTTCAAGTGGTCAGGTAGAGGGCCTAGTCGACAGGCCGACCTAGGCCCCTCCAATAGGTATCATATGCTGTATGATGTGTGTGTCATATGTTTTAAAATCTTCGTAAGTCCATGCAAAAACATCTTTGTATTGCTAGAAAAGTTTGATCAACTTACATATTTTGCCTAGTGAACAACATTTACCCAGATTGATATAGTTGTGCTCAGCTTCTATACCCAAGTTTACTAACTCATGCTGCAATGAGGAGATATTGGTCTTGACATTGGATGGTATTCTAAATTTGTTCTGTAAATCAAATAGACCTTCAAGGGTCCTTACTTTTTTCGGCATAAAATTTCCTTTACTTGCATCCTTATTTTGTAAGTCCAAATTGTGTTCATCTTCATCGATTATGGATTCTTTGAAGGCATCTTCATTCGTCAAGAAGTCGATGATTTGGTCATCATCTTCAAACACTCTCACATTTGTGACATTATAAGGTACATATGGCTTGAAAATCAATTTGATAGAACATTTGTTATTTGTCATGACTAATCTAGAAGTAGAAGTAGCTATTAAATCAGCTGCAACATTATGTAATGTAGGAATGACATTTATATTAAAAGAATCAAATTGTGAAATTAAATTCCAGACTTCAGGATGATATCGTTTTAAGTGTGGAGATAGACAATGAATTGTATTTCTTATCTGTCTGAAAACTATTTCTGAATCACGAAAGACTTTTAAATTCTTGATATTCAAATTAATAGCTCTTTTTAAACCTTGAACTAGAGCTTCATATTCAGATGTGTTGTTTGTACATTCAAACTCTAGTCTACAAGAGAGAAATTGCTTGTTTCCTTCAGGATCAACTAGAACACAACCGAATCCAGATCCCTCTTGTGTTTTGGAACCATCAAAGTACAATATTTAACATTTATTTTCTATTTTAACTACATCAGTACTCTTTCCTAAGTCAGTGACTAGTTCTACTATGTTACAATCAATATCACCAGGCAATGAGAATTGAAGGAGATCAAACTGTTTGTCTGAATCATGGCTAACATATTCTGTTTGATAGTTTCCTGGTTCATTTTCTAAAAAATAATTCCCCAACACTGAAGATGAAAAATTCACAGGCTCATTCTTTTCCTCCAATTGAGTTACATTATGTTTCATATGAGGCTCTCTTAGTACCTTGATCTGATTTTGTTTGTTCTGATAAGGTAACCACAAGTGAGACCAATCTGTTGCAAAATAACCATTCAGTTTTGTAGACTAGTCCCTGCTCAATATTAAACCATAGGATTCAGGTATATCCACTACCATTATATCTATGAATTGACATACCCTCGGATCCGTAGATAATCTGATAAGTACGTCTTTCATCTCCCCTACAACTTTAACAACAGAACTATCCAATTGTATGATATGAGAAGGAGATGGTATTGGCTGCCCATTTATTTTCTTACAGATGGATAATGGAATAACATTGGATGAAGCTCCAGAATCTACCAAGAAATTATGTACGTTATGATTAAAGATTTCAAAAGTTAATAGGAAAGGCAGAGTCTGTGATATTGATTTTCCACCAATGCTTGCTTCGTTAATTTCAGTATCAGACTCAACGGTTTCTAATGTATTGTTTGATTGTGGGTCAAAAGCTTCTAACAATTTCTTTCTTTGTTGGGTAAGATTACATAATTCAAACAAAGATATGTTTGCTTTAGTATTCTTGATCTCTTCCACGATATCATACCCCATGTTGTATTCTTCTGTGCTTTTCCCACCATTTATTGGTTTGTTCACTATGGCTTTTGCCTGTTTATTTATTACTGGGCTTGTTTCTTTCACAACTTCAGTATTCACTTTGGGTTGAGGTTGGGTTGTGATCTTCACCTTAGGCAACACCAAGCTTTGATCTGACACCGGTCCTTTACTTCTAATGGTAATATTCACCGATGATACTTGGACATCTTCCGCTTGTTCTTCTTCATTCAACCCCAAAGCAGATGCCCAGTCCCATAATACCATTGTGGTCTCCTCAGTTGGATCCTCTTGCTCTTTAGTTTGATCTTCTTCCACCTCTTCCTGATCTGTCAGTTGCGCATCTAACAATTTATTCATTACTAATGTCATTGAGTTTATCCATTGTGGGAAGCTCTTTTCAGAATGGTGTTCTTCATAAAAAGTGCATAAATGTTCCATGCCAACCTCGTTCATATTTAGGACAACAAAACTATTAATAGGTGGTAAAGACTACCCACTTTCTTCCCTTTTTCTTGTAGAAGGGCTTGAATGGTTTTCTAGATGTACTAGCTCCTTTCTCTTTCTCTAAATCCACTATTTTGTTTGATCATTTATGTACCATTTTAACCACGTTTTCAAGTTCATTTGAGGGTTCTTCTTTAGGTATGGATAATATCAAAGGCTTCTTGCTGGTTGTTGGTTTCACTTCTGATTCTAACGCATGTTTCGAAATACTAACTAACTCAGCTTCTACTTTCTTAGCCTCCTCATAATTTTCTATTCAAGTATCATTAATCGCCCTTTTAACAAACATGGTTATAGGTGGATACAATGCTGTAGTATAATTTTCTACCAAGGATTCCTCAGCGGGTTTTATTGTAGCACTAAAATTGTTTAACAGAGTAGTGAATCTTTGATTGAAATCCTGCACCTTTTATTTCTTATCCATCCTCATAAATAACAGTTCTTTCATGAGTGTGGAAATGGTCTTTTGATTTCCAAATTTGTTTAAAAAACATTTTTCAAAATCATCCTAATCTGCTATAGAATTAGCTTGCAAACGAAAATACCAAGAAGATTCCCTCGGCTCAAATGTGTAAGGGAAAATTCGACAGACCATATCTTCATGTTCTACATTTAAAATATTCAAATCCAAGTAAAAACTCTTCAAGTCATCTTCATCAGAAATGCCTTTTCTAGGATCAAACATGGGTAGCACCCGTTCTGGGTGTTTGGAAAAATCATGCAATGGAGCAACCAAAGTAATTGGTCCCCTGGATCTCCACGAAGGTACATTTCCAACCATATTTTGCGGTGGAGAATGAGGTGGTGAATGAGGTGGTTAATGCGGTGGGGTATGAGGAATTTCCTAAGTTGGAGGGGATTCGGGCCTCAACTGATCAAAAGGCTTAGTAATTTCTTGAAAAGATAAATCCAACAATTCTTCCAAATTTTCTGCAAGCATCGAATCTCTGGTGTATTGGGTTTCTTTCTTAAGAACTCTCCTTCTATGTAATGCGAGAATTACGTTTAACCCCCAAGTTTTCTTACGTAAGAGCATGTATGTGTCCAGAAGTTGTTTATCTCCCCAAATGGGACAATGTATAAGGGTTCTTGGTGTTCACTTCCAGAATTCAGATTTTCTTGATCTTTTGGTTCCAGGATGAAATCTTCTAGTATAGTTGTTTCAAGTGGGTTTCCAGAGGAATCTCTTCTTACAAATGGGTCTCCTCTTCCATCCATGCACTGGCGGCCCTCCTTCTAGCACCAAATCTATTTATGCCCTGAAATTCACAGCACCAGCAGTAGGGATTCTCCCCAGTAAGCAAGCCCAATTAGATCGCTCGCCGTTTGGTCTGGGGAATCTGTCCGGTTAATGGTCCGGCTACCGTATGTGTGATTGTTTTAAGTTCTTTACTGGTTGTGGCTTGGTTCATCGTTTGTAAATTTTATGTTTAATTATGTGATGCAAGTGCCCTAATTAAATGCATATAACTGGCAGGCAGAAACCACACCAGCGATGCGCAGGTTCTTACCTCTCATATTACCTCTCCTTCCTGATTAATTATCTATTTATTCCTACACTAAGCTAATATCCTATCCCTGCATGGAGCATGTTTGAATTAAGAGTAATATACTGGAAATGTTCATACAAGTCTAACAGGTAGCTATTCAAACACAATATTCACATTTACAGTCGAAATAAATACCAAAGATATCTCTGATATGATAAAGCAATTTATTACTCATTTAGCACATAAACATTTGCATAGAAAGAAAAATCATTCACCACCATGAAGTAATTCAAGAAAGTTAGAATGATCTCACAGTATGAGCTATGAATATAAGAAGAAGTAGTTCCACATTAACATTCCACATATCCCATGCAAAATATCCGAGCATGCTTTTACCAGGCAACAAATCCTTCTTATTAAGCAGAAAAATAGTTCTCTTACAAAAATGTATTTGGCCCACATGTCAGTTTCTTCAGAAATAATATTACTTTGCAAGGGGTCTACCATATTCAAAGTGATCTCATGATTATGTAGTTCTACTTCTACACTTTTTACTCCTTCAGTCTTTGCCTTGTAGCCGTCTTCTAAAAAGTAAGCATTAATGGAAGCTTTCCCAATGAAATGATGAAATCCTTCTCTTGTTAGTTCGCCCAACTTCTTGATGTAGTTCAGATCATCACTCATCACATTCTGCAACTCCGATAAGCGCTGGTCCCTATCAGGAAATTATTCTATAGTTGGAGGCATAACCAGCTGACACTTTTTGTCACGTCCCCTCCCATCGATCCAACACAAGGAAGGGAACATGACTACCAAAATATGGATTTTACAAAACTTAGCCCCATTCATCATGAACAAACTCATGGAATTACAAATAAAATGCATATGTGTGTAGATGCAAATAAAAGAAACCATGCACAACGGAATAAAACGTCATCCACACACATTTGATATGCATTCAGCATAATAAAAGCCATCAAATTAATTAAAATAGTGTAGCAGTAAAGCACATAAATAGAGAATACTTATCTCGATTATGAAATTGTCCCAAGCAACTAGCTATGCAGCTGCAATGTTCCAACCCAACCATAGGTCTCTTCCCATCCTGTATTGTTTCAGCACTTAGAGACCACCCTCGAGATGGGCATGATATCTACAAGGAAAGAGGGGCTTTCAATCTCAGCACATCCCAAATCAATGGATACCCATAACCCATACCCCAACATACTCTATCTACACACAAAAAACACAATCATTGGGCATGGATACACATTTTTAACAATGGGACTTAGAAACCAGATGGCCATGGGTTTTCCCCAAAATGTGGGCACATAAAAAAATACGGATTGTGAGAGGTAGAATCGACCACAGGGAAGAAAGCGATTTCTCCCACAGATATATGAGCATTCAGTGGGTCAAAATAGACTCTATGGAACCCAAATTGATTTCCCCTTCCTTCCCATGGTTCTACAACATAAAAACGCCCTTCTCCCAGCTAGAAAAAAATGAAAAACCAGAAAAACGTGGAGGGAAAACGCCCAGGTAGCTTAAAACTCATGAGAGAGCAAAACTCATGGGTGAAGAATGGCTTCATGGCTCCTTTCTTTCCTAAGAAGTCAAACACGGATTTCCATGAAGGGTGGATTTCCCATACCTGAATTTGGAGAACCATACCTCCCATTCCCCAAGGCATTAACTACCTCAACCAACTCTTGGGAGAAATGAATGAGTGGGAACAAAAGTCAACATGGGTAGTTTAGGGTTCATGGGTTCTCTCATTGACACTTGGCTTGACTTGATTGACTCAAGGGTTTGAATATTTCCCTCCCAATTCCTTGCAAAAATCATGTCATCATCTCTTGTTGCATTGCATAGCTAGTTGTGGGAATTTCTATTAAAATGCATATTTACAATTCCCATGGCTCACTAGCACATGGGTAGCATGATACCAATTAATTTCCTTTTCAAGGTCGAGAATTCAATAGCGGGGCCTTGGCCTTGAGCTCCACTCTAGGAATCATACATAACATGCATACAATATTTACATTATAGCCAAAATATCCTAAGGGTCAAAATGGGGGTATTGCACCTTTCATGAATTTGACGAATTTTCTGGTAAAAGTAGACTGTATACTTTGGGACTTATGCAATAAGATGAACTATGATGTAGCTGCGCACTTCCGATGCTGTTCTTCAGGGAATCACACTACACAAACTTTGATGATTCAAGAGTTACCTGATTATCTCGTGCATTCATTATGTTTAGAAATACTTGCGCATTCAACCTGTACTCATCTATATTCAATACTTAACATATCATTCCCATCATTCATTCTTATGGAGAATACACATGAAAGCAAATATACATTTACTCATAAGCAAGAACTTAACCACTTAACCAAAAGTAAACACACATTCAATCACACAACACATGGATTTAATGTGATTCACCCCCAGGATGGGAGCTACTTCCACAGGAACTGTTGTTTATTATAAATGGGAAGGGTTCAACAGTTTCGGTCTGCGCACTCAGCTGCAGACTCTCTTCTCTCTTCAATGAGCCTCTGTGCACGCAGCTGCAAAGCCTCTTTACAATAGTCTCTCAACAGAGATCAACAAAAATCATTCACCAAAATCAACAACACGGGGTAACCCTTCCCTTTACAAAACTGCCCTTTTTATAGATTGTGCCCTTAGGTCACGTCTTTACAATCATGGTGGGATAAAGCAAAAACCCTAAGGTACCCAAAATGGTTCGGTTACACCGCTAACCAACTCTGTTAGGCTATGATAGGGACTTCAGTGTTGTGGACATCCTTCTATGTTGTCTCTGAATTCTGGCATCTTCTGACTGAGCGTGGTCACATCTCTTTCAGTCGTTCTGTTGAGCGCATGCCGACGGGTCTCTTTCATCCCGATGTTCCTTCTCTAATGCTTTCATGTATCTGGTCCACTTAGTGCTACCTTTTCTCATGCGACTGGTCGCTTTCCTTCTTCACCACTCCTCACCCACCTGCCAGGAATATCAGAGTATCTTCCCCAAAATGGATCGCCGATCGATCTTACCAGGACCCATACCATTTTCCTTCCAAAATGTTTCCATGCTAGATCTTCGCGGCTCTGGCACTTCTCAATGCTAGATCTTCTCAGCGTTGTAACTTCGCAGCGCTGTAACTACGCAGCGCTATAACTCCGCAGCGATGTGCTGTAACTTCGCATCTCCCAAAAATAACTTGTCCAAAAATTCCTTAACTTGGGCCACACCCAACAGGCCCCTAACACTTACATATGGCTCGTCCCCGAGCCACTCTCAGTAGGCTCAGTGCGCTGCGCTTCTCCTTGATGAGCTATCTTTGCAGCAAATTCTTGATAAGTTGCACTTAGCTTCGCAACTGTGTCTTTAGCTTCTTGTTCAACTGCCTTGATAGTTTCCAACACATTTGGTGTTAGTTCTTCTTTAGTCTGTTCTTGTACTGTCATCTGTGACTCGCGAAGTTCCTGAAACTTTTCTTCAATCTCTTGTGAGATGGCATGAGCTTCTTCCTACAGGGGTTGTGACTTGTCCGAGGTTTCAGCATCCCTTTCTCTTAAAAATTGGAGTCCCCCCTATAATTCCTTGACTTCCGCAAATCGTTGGAGTCTCTCTCTGGCTGGTAGGGTCTTCATCTCCGCATTTAGAGAATTTAATGCTACTTGTTTTTCCTGTAAGTTGTTTTGGAGCTGCAGCAGCTGAGGGTCCTCTTACAGCGCAGTCCATACTCTGGTTGCTTCATCCAGCAAGGTTTGACACTTAGCTACTTCACTGGATATATTTTCTGCGGCAGCCTTCACTTATGTTTCTCTAATCTCTGTTTGATCTGGTGGTGTCTTAGGGAGGTTCTGGGCTTCCATGTTGGCAATATTTTCTTTGTAGTCTATCTCCATGTTAGCCATTTCAGCCTTAAGATCACTTACTACAGAGCCGATATTAATGATGGTATCTGCGAGATCTAGCTACTCATCGCACTCCAGTATCTCTGCACATATCGAAGCAATGGTCTCCTCTATCCTTTGGCGATGCTCATGTGCACTTTCAATCTCCTTAGCCTTCTGCGCACTTTCTTCTTGCAATTGTCTATAGTTTTCTTCTATTTCCTAGTGTTTGCTTAGAGTTACCATATCTCTGTCGTGAATTTCCTCCACAACCTGCAAGTGCATATTATGTAGATCTTCTTGTGGTAACATCGCGACATCAATATCCAGATGTGTTAGGTTCTTCACAGCTTCAGTTGATGCATCGCTTGGAAAAATTATGCTTAGTGGGTCCATGCAGACGAGGCATGGTCGCAGTGCCATGGTTAGAGATAAGGGACTTTTATTCGGCTAATATGTTCCACCTGATCTTCCTTCTAAATCAGAGCCCCTGTCCAAGTCTCGCTGGACTTTGTCAATCTTCGCCACTATGCCCTGCAAGGTGGTGAGATTTTCTCGCAGAGTAGCTTGAATCTCCTCGTTTTTGTTTTCTTTTATGGACAACACGTATTCCATATGTGCACTGAACCTGGATGCGATGATATCATAATCATCATCATGCAACTTTGCTTCTGATGGGTCCTTTGTGGCTTTCTTCTTCTTTTTCATCCCTTTCTCCTGTACCGAGCTTCCTGGTTCCTTCCTTTTTCCTGTTGGTGACTCTTCAATGATATTTGTCGTGGATGGAGCACTTTATTCTGAGTCAGATTCGATGACCATTGGCCCTTTGACCTTCCATTCATCTAACCACTCTTTCATGATCAGATAAATACCAGCTTCATCCAAGTGATAGTTCCCTGGGAACCACTCTGGATTCTTCTTCTATGCCTTTGGTGAGATATAAATACAATGCATGTCAGCTTTAAAATTCAAAGTGCAGATATATTTTGTGGTTACCTACTTGGATATGCACGGTGTGCGAACGATAACATCGTAAAATTCTTCGTAGTATGTGAACAATACTTAGTTTGAGGCGCGATGTCGGTCTGGTTTCATATTTTCCCAGAGGTTTGCATATTTGGGTCCTCGGCAATCGTTGATGAGAGAGGTGAGACCAACATAATGTTTTGGTTCTTTCCATTCTACAAAGGCGATCAACACCATTAACCAACTATAGGGAAAGGCAATGCCATTGATTTGAGCATCGTAGACATCGTCTAGAAACTCGTTAAGTAGATACTAACACTAGTTAAATGTTAATCCCCGTGTTTCCTTCGCAGCAAGGTGGAATGCTCCTGCTGGTACTTTTGTTGGTCTAGCCTTGCGTAATACTTTTCCTCCAAGCAGATGTACTAAACACCATGTACCATCATCTTGTAGCTCATCTGTGATGAAACCTCACTTTCCTTTGGTAATATTGAACTCCTCCTTCATCTACGCGGCTATCTCTTTGTCTCTGGTTTCCCCCCCAAAGAACATATGAGGGTCGTCACCTCGCTTATTGAGTCCCGTGATCCTATGGATCAAGTCTATGTTGAGGTCGACATTTCTGTCTATCCAGAGGTAACCTTGGTGTGTGCACGATATTAATGTGCGCACCACCACATTGAGTTCTGGACTCCTGCCGAAGTGTGTAATTCGCAGCAGGTTTAGAAGTCTGGATTACACGATGTCAAAAAGCCAACTCTGCGCTACCAGAAGTGGGTTTTTCTTCATGTCCATTTTTCAACACATGTACCTGTCTAGTTGAAACTACGAATATTTCGGCTCGTCAGGATCCTTTTGCTGTTGCAGCAAGTTGTAATCCTTGAACTTGCAATCTGCGAGCTTTCCCATCAAATTTTCTTGTGTATTTACATGACTGGACATCAGCGAAAGCGGTATCTCATACCTAGCGTTTCTGGCAATTTTTATAACTGGTGCATCCTGTGTGCGCAGAGAGATATATTATGGGGTTAAGTATATGGGCAGCTCTTCGTCGGCTATTGGAGATTCTGGTATCTTTGGGCCCATTACTTTCAATTTTGATTTCTCAGCTACGGGTTCCTTACCCTTGTGTTGCATTGCTGTGGAATGGCATGGTGAACGGCGTGAACCCTGGCCTTTTTCTGTAACAACCTTCTTGGCAGGGGTTCTCATCAACCCTGCAATCCTGGATTGTTTAAAATCCTTCACATCCTGCTCGACTATGGAATCCTCAGACATTATACTAGAACTTGCTCGGTAGACTCTTGGAATTACTTAACACTCACTGTAACAAGGCTGAAGCTATGGCTCGCAGGAAAATTTGAAGCTTTCGGTAAAGCCCGCGACTCTCGACTTAACAGTATTTAAAGACACAGTTGGGCTTAGTCGCGCCCATAAACGGCTAGATAAGCATAAAATGTCATGCCCGTTGGCCAAATCCGTCAAGGATCTTGGTCCTTTCCTTCATTAACTGCTTCAGAACAGATAATTTTGCGTTAAATGCTCAAGCGGTTGTTGGCAAAATCACTGTATAACAGCTAGTTTTCCAACCGACATTTTAACGTCTAGTTTCTTGGAACTGCACGCACGGTTAAGCCAACAGACCTTTGCGCGGTCCCACTGCGCACTTATGCTCCTTTGGTTTTAACTTCACAGCTGTGCTTCTTCTTAGTACTTCGCATCGCAGCTTCCGGTATATACTTCGCATATGCACTTCGAACGTGCATTGCAGTTCCAACTTCCTTCATGAACTGCGCATTCAACTTTCTTCTTGCACTGCGCATCCGACTATCTTCTTGCACTGCGCAGTTCATATTTCATGAAACTTCATAGTTCTCCAAAACTGTGTGCAGACTCTTTATTCGGTCATTCTTAGTGTCCAATTTCAATTTCACTTGACACTTAGAATGCTCTTCTCTTCTGATCACTGAGGGTTTTGTGAAGTAGGACTATCCCTGTAGGGTTTTAGTCTACTTCCATTTATCATACCTGGTAACTTTTCTCCAGCTAATGTGGCTAACTGAATTGTGCCACCATTAGTAACATGCATAAAAATATATGGCCCTAGCCAATGCATTTTAAATTTTCCAGGGAATTTCATGAATTTACTATCATACAGGAGGACAAGGTATCCTACCTGAAAAGACTTGTTCTTGATGTTGTGATCATGCCATGCTTTTTCTCTATCTTTCTGCACTTGTTGGTGAAATCCTGCAATGAAGCAATCTTCCTCCATTCCAACCAAGTGTAGTAGTTGATATTCTATTGTTTCTTCATCTGCCATGCCTGTGAATGTTGCAATTCTCAAACTTGGGACTATATACTCCATTGGCATCATAGCTTCTTTTCCATAGGCCAGCCTGAAAGGTGTATGGCTTGTCAATTTATTACAAGTTGTTCTGTATGCTGTAATGTCCCTAGTTTGACCCCATGGCATTAAAATCGTAAATGATGTAATTGTTATAAAATTGTGGTGAGGAGCTCAAGGCCAAGGCCCCGCCATCGATTTATTGATGCATATGGTTTACGTGCTAGCCATGCATAATGGAATTGCGAATATTATGTAAATATGCATTTTAATAAAATACCCACAACTAGCTATGCAATGCAACAAGAAATGGGGGCATGATTTTACAAGGAATTGGGAGGAAAAATATTCAAACCCTTGGAGCCAATCAAGTCAAGCCAAGTGTCAATGAGAGAACCCACAAAACCCTCAACTACCCATGTTGACTTTTGTACCCAATCATTCATTTCTCCTAAGAGTTGGTTGAGGTAGTTAATGCCTTGGGGAATGGGAGGTATGGCTGTCCAAATTCGAGTATGGGAAAGCCACCCTTCATGGAAAATCATGTTTTGCTTCTTGGGAAAGACAAGAGCCATGAATTGCTCCCCAAGCCATTAATGAAAGAGTTTTGATCTCCCACGAGTTTGGAGATACCTGGTCGTTTTTCTCCATGGATTTTCTGTGTTTTCCTTCATCTTTCAAGCTGGGAAAGGCATTTTTGTTTTGGTTACCAATGGGGAAGAGAACAAATCGTTTTGGGGTTTCAATGAGGCCATTCTAGCCATTTGAAAGGCTCATAACTTGTGGGAGAAATCAAGTTTCTCCCCGGGAACTAATTTCCCTCCCCACAATTCGTTTTGGGTGATCCACGATTTGGGGAAAACCCATGGCCATCCTGTTTGTAAATCCCTTTGTTGGAAATGTGTATCTATGCCCATTTTTTGAGTTTTCCGTGTGTAAGAGAATGTTGGGGTTGAGATGGGTATCCATTGTTTTGGCTTGAGTTTGAGTGCAAGCATCCAAGGTTCAGCTTTAGCCTGATAAACCTAGCTATGGACTGGCTTGGCTTAGATGCAATGTTTGTTTGGTTGTGCCTGAGCTTGAATGTCCCCTTTTCCTTGTAGAAATCATGCCCAGCTCGGGGGTGGCAGTTGTGTTGAGAGATTGATGAACACAATTGGCCTATGGTTGGCTGGAACGTTGTAGCAACATAGC
The DNA here is from genome assembly GCA_027924585.1 of Larix kaempferi. Classification (NCBI taxonomy): domain Eukaryota; kingdom Viridiplantae; phylum Streptophyta; class Pinopsida; order Pinales; family Pinaceae; genus Larix; species Larix kaempferi. The sequence goes on from BSBM01001510.1 coordinate 3,731,292, forward strand.
TAGTTGTTTGGGACAATTTCACAATGAAGATAAGTGTTTTTCTATCTAAGCATTTACTTCTGCAATGTTTAAATTGGTGACTATTTTTTATATGCTGTATGCATATCATATGTGTGTGTGCATGAGTTTTAATTCCATTTTGCATATTTTCTTAATTTGCATCTACACACTTTTGAATTTATGTGTATGAATCTAATGAATGGGCTGAGTTTTATGAAAATCCCCAGAGATCGATATCATGTTCCCTTCCTTGAATTGGGTCCACGGGAGGGGACGTTACATTTTGATATTAGAGGGATGGTTGCAACATTTGGGCCTTCATGGGATACCTATCACAGTTGCAGAGGTAAGTATGCTTCCTGCTTAGCACTTGACCATTAAGAAAAAATTTCAATTTTCAAAATTTTTCTAAGGGTTTTATGAGTTTCTGCCAAAGACTCTGTTGGCAAAACATAAGCCAGAAAACGATGAAACAATTGACGAGTTAAGCTGAGATCCGACGATGTGTTTCGGAGTTTTTTTTTGAAGATTTTAGCGATGCGAGCAGCGATTTTAAGCTTAAATTGTGCGATGCGAGGCAGCGATTTTAGGCTTAAATGTTGCGATGAAGGCGATGATTTTAAGCTTAAATGCTATGACGTGAGGTGGTGATTTTAGGCTTAAATCTTGCGACGTGGGCGGTGATTTTAGGCTTAAATGCTGCGATTCGGTCGACGATGTTAAGTATAACTTCAGTTAAGATCGACGACGACGGTCGCAGAAGTTAAGTATTAAATCACTGAAACGGTTGCATAAGTTAAGCATAAAATCTGCAACGGTCGATGGATTTTAAGTTAAAAATCTGCGACACGGTCGCAGCGAGAGAGGCTTGCGGTCGACGGAGATAAGGCCAGAACAGCCGAAACTGTCGTAGAAGTTAGGGTTAAAACCAGCGACGGTCGGCGACGACACTGGCGATATGGATGCAGAAGTTAGGGTTAAAAATAGTGATGCAACGAAAATTTTAGAGTTAAATCCAGCGACAAAGGTCGACGGAGTTAAGGTTAAGACCAGCGACAGGTACACCGAAAACAGGGAAATTTCAGCTATTTTTTAGTGAGATTTTCAGGTGCCGAAAATGGAAAAATTGCCATGGAACTTATGCACCACAAGAGGGCAATCCCCCTTGACCCCCATAGTCCCCCAGAGACAGTTGTTGAAAGTGTGAAATGCATTCTCTATGCTTGGGATGAGAAGCAGGAATTGCATAGAAGGGGTCGTGGAATCTCAGTAAACTAATGGGTTGTAATACCCATTATGGAGGATGAAAGGGAAATTCCTCACCTTAAACTATTTTTGTTTATAGCATAAGAATTGCATATTTGGAAAATATAAAGAATGAATGATTACACTTATGTATATGTTGAATTGCTAATTCATGAGAATATCATAGCTAATGATTGCTTGTATGCTTGGTAGGAAAGCCAAAAAAAGGATCAGCTATGATGTGGAGGAGGAACTCTATGTCATGATGAGGAATTGGAAAGGGAGAATTCCTTAACTCCTCCATTGCTGTTATATTTATATTTCCTAATTTTTATCTACTGAAAATTATGGCATAGGGATGTTGGAAATGCAAGAGAACAATGCATATGAATTAGTGGGCATGAGTAGAGAGTCATTGCATAATGCATGTGAATTGTTATGCATGAGCATGATGTTGCACATGGGTAAAGGTAGTGAAGTCACACATGCAATAGCCCATTAATGGTATTGTCTATGGCTGATGACAATTAATGTAGTTGATAATGGTTGTATGGATCATACCATAGAAGCATGAATGAAAATGCAAGAGATTAGATAGATGATATGACTATGCACTAGATGGCATATTAATAAACATTGCACAGTGCATGTGAAAATGTTTGCGCATATATATATGATATTACATATCTGTAAAATAGTGAGGTTTTACAGATGTAAATGAGCCATTTAAGATAATCATTGTGGTTTCTAATAATTAGTTGTGTTCGCATTGGTTGTAGGACCAAGACAATCAAAGCATGGCTAAGGATGTGGATGACGTTGTTGCACGTGACCAACAACCTTATGAAGAAGGGATGGTGCAACAAATATGTGATCATGGGGTTGGAAAAAGGATGGTGTAGCCTTGGTAAGAGGCCAACTGATCAGGTAACATCAAGTGATGTTACTGACAGGCATGCAGGTAATAGATATTGGTGCTTAATTGCATGAATGTTGAAATATGATTTGGTAAGATCCCTTCAACTATGTTTAAACTATGTCGATCTGGTTTGCATATGGTATTGAGTTCCCAAATGGGAATGTTAACCTACCGAGTATGGTGAGGTGTGGGTAAGTGAAGGAAATGATACTTACACCCTATAATTGCTTAGAAATCTCAATGCATTCATATGAAATTATATCATTCCATTTGTGTATGTCGGTTGTGAGTTTAACAACCAAAGCAAGTGAGGACTTATGGTCCTATTGTGGTAGTGCATGCTATGAGTGGCAGTAATGGTTAGGCCATAATATGTGTGAGTGCATAGTATTCATGAATTAATGCAAGGTTGTATTGAGAGGTTATGCATTAAGTGAATGCACATCAAAATATTATGTAAATGTTGTAAATGTGCATGCATATGTGCGGGTGCGCATGTTGAGATGCATTGTGTGAATGCATTGTTGTGATATATATGTTTCAATGCAATTAGATAATCGATGAAATGGTGAACCATTGTTAATGCAGGAGAATGATTGCATGGAGAAGGTATACATGTTGATGGTCTACCAGAGTGCTCTGTTGGAAGGACAGAGTTGCATAAAAAGAATATGGATGTGAAGTAATGAGTATTTACAGTTTATTTAAATTGCATAAACAGTGTACCCATGTCTTGCAATTTTATTATGATAATGATTCATATATAGATATATATATATATATTTCAAATGTTAACCTCTGAAGGTGTTTTAATTATTGAGTGTTATAATTCTGAGATCACTTCAGTGACTGTTGTAGCAATGAAAGGATTATATGCATAGATACTCACAACGTGTTTAGCTGATTGCAGTTCATATTGCGTATGGAAATGGGTATAAGTCCATAGTAAATACCAATATCTACCATGTGTAGAAGCCAAAGGTTATGAGAGGGTTCACATGGTTGTAAATTATGCATGAAACAAATCTGAAATTTTTTTGGTTTAAGTTTATGAGAGTAATCTCATGGTTGCAAATCTAATTTTTGTTGAATATTGTAACTTCTAAGAATATTATATTTGTACATTATTTATTCCAGAGATGTTCCATCCCTCCGAGGTGATTCTATTATGTATCCGGAGATGTTTATTCCTCCGAGGAGTTATGGCAACTAGGGTTATTAGACCCACCATGTGGGGATCGGCCCAGTCAGTTATAATAGGGTATTTAACCTAATGGTTAAATACAAGCCTACATGTACTTGTGTAAAATATATGTCAGAGTAGTGTATAAATAGAGGAGGTGTGTTCCTCATTTGACACACTCACACACTTGAAAAGAAGAGCACCTGTCTAGGAGATTTGCTAAGGAGGATTAGAAGGAAGGATCACATCTTGTATTTTGGTTTATCATCTTATTGAGGAAAGCTTTGCTGGGTTTTCTACCCCATGAGGGTTTCCCAGGATAAATCTGTGTCTCTTGTGTTTATGCTATGCTTGTTGTTTCTTCAGTGATCCTGTATATGCTATTATTGTGAAATAGAATGTAATGCTGCTATTTTCTGTCTTAGCATATTGAATTTTAACATGGTATCAAAGCTAACCTGAAGGAAGACAAGGTATGGCACTTACGACACTTGCTTTACTTACGACAATTTGAAGGTTAGGGTTTTACATAGCAAAACCCAGTCATCGTGGAACGTTCGCTATAAATCCATTTCTGCGAAGGTTCAGGGTCTAAAAATCTTACAGGTCGAAGATAACATCCCCAGGTACCTTGTGTCCAAAGGGAACCCTCAGATTCGTTGTACTTTATGAGTTATGATCAGTACAAGTTAGGGTTTCTGCCTCTTCCAGATCTCAGTCAAAATCAGGTGACCTTGGAAAAAAGGTCATAACTTGGGCTAGGAAGCTCTAAATGAAATTTCGTAAAAAGTGACAGGTAGTACACAGACTGTACTATCTTAGAAAACGTTTTTAGAGGCCGAAGATGAACCAGTGACACGTGGCATGCCGTACAAGTTCGCTCTCCTATTTTATCCCATAAACAAGTCACGTTGCGACACTTGGCATAACCCGCTCTCAGAAAATCCAATTGAGGTCAGACCTATCAAGACGGAAAGATGATAGATCAGGCTACTGCAAAAAACGTTTTCAGACCCTGTGGAGCAAAAATTTCAGAGTTATAGCAGAAGCAATCAGGTGCATATTTCTGTCAAAACATAATTATTTTTAGCACCTTTATTCATGGCTTCCGGAATTTAGGGTTTCGGAGAAAGTTAGAATTTTTGAAGTCTATAACCACGGCTGGAAGCTCCTCAGAAAAATAAGAGTTTAGAGCCTTGGATCAAACCTTTTGATTGGACAAAAGGGTGGGCTTCATCAAACCCTAGTTCGGGTTCCTGTCCAGAAGATCCAGAAGTTTCAAAGGCAATTTTGAGGGGTCAAATTTTGGAGATTTCAAAATTGAAGAATGCTAGGTTGATCAACTCAACAAGACACATTCTTCCATCCATTCAGAAGTATGAAAGTCAAAGATTGAATTTTTAGGGTTTCTCTAGCAAACCCTAATCAAGCTCCAGATCAAGTTTCAAGGGGAGTTGAGGCTAAGGCCTTACATAAGAAGACTACAAAAAGTCTCGACAGGTATGACTTAAGGAGGTTCAGGTATGCCTTGAAATCTGATTCTTGATTAAGTTCATAATGTGTTTGTCTTCATGTTATTTATTAGTACAATCTTGATTAATGTTATTAATTGTCTTATCACCCTAGTAACAATATGAATGCATGTGAACGATCGAAGACATTCATTGATTAGGGCTATATGATTGTACTTATGCATTATGGTGTTGTGTGAGGTTGATGTTGTCTGCTAACAAGACACAGGTACATTACAAAAGACAAATCAAGTTCCATGACCATGACAACATGAAGACAAAGACGCACGAGGTATGTATGACTTTGTTATATTATGTTTAACCTACGAGACATGCAGGTTCTAGCTCAGGATCTCTTAATCATTGAAGAGATTGTTTAGGTATGTCGTACATAACTAAGAAGGTATACTAATCCAGGTATGTTTTCCTATGTCATGTTAGAATCTTACCTTGTGTAAGTATACTTGGTATGATTGGTTAGTAATCAAGGGTTTATGCATATTATGTCTCTTATCTTGGTTGATGATTTAACTAACTAGATCAAACAAGAATATGCATGAGTAAAAGAAGACTTCCTTGAAACCCTGAATACTAATGATCATGACTGTACATATTCAATATTATTTAGAATTAGAATGTTTTGATAATATTGAGAATATACTAATGAATGTATGTTTGTGTATGAGATCATGAGGATGACACTAGTGTACACTTGAGCATGCACAGTGGTACAGAATGAATAGAAGTTCAGAAGACATACAGAAGATCAAGCGGGAGGCAACCACACAAACATAAAAGATAAGTATTTGAGTTGTTATTAGAAATAGTAAATGATATTGCTTGTATGCATATTTGTATTCCTAGAATATATCATGCTGAGTGTAAACATTCATAAAGCATTGAACATTATACTACTAATATGCATATTATTGGTAAGTTGGACAAACATTCCATTGTTGCTTGTCTAGAATGAAACCTCTTTGATGACATGCTGAGAGCTGTGCACACTCTCGATAGTATGTTCTGGTAGAGATGGAAGGCATCTAGATAGCCACTGTATGCATATAGGATATGGGAAAGTGTTGTGCCAAAGTATTGGTGAAAATAGTTGCATAACTATGTAAATGATATATGTATGCATAATAGGTTATCATGTCAATATGATTTGATGATTATGAAGTATTACTAATCATGTACTTAATTTTGATTTGTAGGAAAGATCATGATGAATGATGAACTCTGAACAAGCGATGGATGTTCAACAAAAGATTTACAAATCAAACACACTATAGAAAGCTTGTGGTTAAGAGATTCTCTTAGAAAGAGGAAGAGAATCATGATGAGATGTTTTGCTCCAAGGGACTAGATAAGACCATTCTCTTAATAATGTAATCAGGTTCTGTATGGGTTCCCAGGATCGGTATTCAATTGATGAGCTTAATGATCATCATGGGTGATGTGGATCTCAACCTTTGCTACAAGGTTGAATATGGGTTCTATACACATATGACATGGATGCAAGAAGGAACTCACCACAGAGTTAGAATGATTTTGAGGTTCATTTTAGTAGACCCATCTGACGAGAGATGGCACAGATAGATATGTAGAAGATCACTCAATGCTGAGTGTGAATAATGGACAATTGACAGCTTCATGACAAAGCTTGGGCTTTACCAGAAGTAAAGCTGTTCCTAACCTTTACCTTAAGGTTGTGGATGATGAACCTATCATACCATTATTGTATGACGATGATCTCTTTCTGACAAGGAATGAGAAACAGGTCATGAAAATGGCTGCAGAAATGAAAATGAAAGATCTCGGATTAATGCACTACTTCTTAGGTCTAGAAGTATGGCAATATCCAAAAGGAATCTTTTAATTCAAGGTAAGTATGCTGTGAAGTTTCTAAAAATATTTGATATGTTGGAGTATAAATCCATGGCCACTCCCATGGACTCCAACTTGAAGTTGTTAGTTAATGACTCATCGTATTTAGTGGACCTAACCCTATATAGACAAATCATTGGGTCATTGATGTATTTAACAAATACTAGGCCAGATATATGCTTTGCTGCAAATACCCTAAGTCAGTATCTAGTAGAACCTAGAAAAGTTCACTTAATAACTACAAAGCATGTAGTGAGGTACCTAAAAGGTACATTAGATTTTGGTCTATATTATCTTGGAGGTCATGAACTCCGTTTACATGGTTACTCAGATTCTGATTGGGCAGGAAGTGCCTCAGACAGAAAGAGTACATCAGGTGGATGTTATAGTCTTGAATCTACCATGATCTCATGGTTCAACAAGGAACAATCCAGTGTGGCTCTCAGTACTGCTGAAGCAGAATATATATATAGCTGTCTGCTCTACCAGCTGTGAAGCAGTGTGGCTTCAGAAGCTATTATATGGAGTGTTTGACTTAGAAATGAATTCCACTATGATTATATGTGACATTCAAAACTGCATCAAGATAGAAAATCTTGTATTCCACGATAAGTCAAAAACACATAGAGATTCGATACTTCTATATACGAGATATGGTGCAGAGAGGAGCTATCAAGCTCGAGTATATAAGCACTGAGGATCAGATTGCTAATATCTTGACTAAACCTCTGTCTCGAGTAAAGTTTGAATACTTCCGAGACAAGCTTGGTATAGTCCAGAAGGACCCTCCTCGAAAGGGGCAGTAGCATAGTATCTGATAACAAGTCTGTCTCATCAATGATGAGGTTACCTATTTACTGCACCTAGTTACTTAGAATTATTTAGATTTAGGAATCTTATATTTTTTCTTTTGATGATAGATGTATACATGCTTTTGAGGATAGATGTATACATGCTTTTGATGATAGATGTTATGCATGTTTTGATGATGAGGATACATGTTTTATTATACATGTTTTGATGATGAGGATACATGTTTTGTTATACATGTTTTGATGATGAGGATACATGTTTTGTTATACATGTTTTGATGATGAGGATACATGTTTTGTTCTACATGTTTTGATGATGAGGATACATGATTGACACATGTTTTGATGAAGTTCTTGGTAAACATGTGAGGGGATTGGATCATCCCTAGACTTCAGTCCTAAAGAGAGCCGTAGACGTATGTCTTCGAGAATGAAGTCCTTGGTGGACTTGAGGGGATTGGATCATCCTTGGACTTCAGTCCTAAAGAGAGCCGTAGACGTATGTCTTCGAGAATAAAGTCCTTGGTGGACTTGAGGGGATTGGATCATCCCTGGACTTCAGTCCGAAAGAAGAGCCGTAGACGTATGTCTTCGAGAATGAAGTTCTTGGTGAACATGTGAGGGGATTGGATCATCCCTAGACTTCAGTCCAAAAGAAGAGCCGTAGACATATGTCTTCGAGAATGAAGTTCTTGGTGAACATGTGAGGGGATTGGATAATCCCTGGACTTCAGTCTGAAAGAAGAGCCGTAGACATATGTCTTCGAGAATGAAGTCCTTGGTGGACTTGAGGGGATTGGATCATCCCTGGACTTCAGTCCTAAAGAGATCCGTAGACGTATGTCTTCGAGAATCAAGTCCTTGGTGGACTTGAGGGGATTGGATCATCCCTGGACTTCAGTCCTAAAGAGAGCCGTAGACATGATGTCTCCGAGAAAAAAATCCTGAATGAACAGGTACGGGGATTGGATCGTCCTCGGACTTTGGTCCTGTGAATTGAATCGTAGACATGAGGTCTCCGAGAATTGAATAGGACTGGATCGTCCCTGATCTTCAGTTCAAAAGGTACATTATAGGACTGGATCGTCCCTGAGCTTCAGTTCAAAAGGTACATGATAGGACTAGATCGTCCCTGGACCTCGGTTCAAAATGTACATGACAAATCCTAGAATTGTTCTACGTTACATCCAGGATGAAACAAGGCTGGCTCTGTAGATATGATACATCCAGCATGAAACAGGGCTGGCTCTGTAGATGTGATACATCTAGCATGAAACAGGGCTGGCTCTGTAGATGTGATACATCCAGCATGAAACAGGGCTGGCTCTATAGATGTGATACATCCAGCATGAAACAGGGCTGGCTCTGTAGATGTGATACATCCAGCATGAAACAGGGCTGGCTCTGTAGATGTGATACATCTAGCATGAAACAGGGATGGCTCTGTAGATATGATACATCCAGCATGAAACAGGGCTGGCTCTGTAGATATGATACATCCAGCATGAAACAGGGCTGGCTCTGTAGATGTGATACATCCAGCATGAAACGGGGCTGGCTCTGTAGATATGATACATCCAGCATGAAATAGGGTTGGCTCTATAGATGTGATACATCTAGCATGAAACAGGGTTGGCTCTGTAGATGTGATACATCCAGCATGAAACAGGGATGGCTCTGTAGATATGATACATCCAGCATGAAACAGGGCTGGCTCTGTAGATGTGATACATCCAGCATGAAACAGGGCTGGCTCTGTAGATATGATACATCCAGCATGAAACAGGGCTGGCTCTGTAGATGTGATACATCCAGCATGAAACAGGGCTGGCTCTGTAGATGTGATACATCCAGCATGAAATAGGGATGGCTCTGTAGATGTGACACATCCAGTATGAAAAAGGACTGGCTCTGTGGCGGTAAATCCTAGATCTGATCTAGGTCACATCCAGTATGAAAAAGGACTGGCACTGTGGTTGGGATTGGATCGTCCCTAGACATGAGACTTGTCTTAAAGAGATAAGGATTGATCATCCTGGAACTTGATCTGGATTGCATCATCCATGGACCTATGTCCTAAAGAGAGCAGGATTGTCATCCTATAATATGATCGTATGATGACGATGCTGCCGATCGTGTGATGATGATGCTGATCGTATGATGACGATGCTGATCGTGTGATGACGATGCTGTCGATCATGTGATGGCGATGCTAATCGTATGATGACGATGTTGATCGTGTGATGGCGATGCTGCCGATCGTGTGATGATGATGTTGATCATATGATGACGATGCTGCTGATCGTGTGATGACGATGCTGATCGTATGATGACAATGCTGATCGTATGATGATGATGATGCTGATCGTGTGATGACGATGCTGATGATTGTGTGATGACGATGCTGATGATCGTGTGATGATGATGTTGATGATCGTGTGATGACGATGCTGATGATCGTGTGATGACGATGCTGATGATCGTGTAATGACGATGCTGATGATCGTGTGATGATGATGCTGATGATCGTGTGATCGTGTGATGACGATGATGATGACGATGCTGATGATCGAGTAATATCAACTCTGATGATGTTGATGTTCCAGTAACTAGTTGAGTTACTGATGATGATGAATTGAAGAAAGCTTTCGATGATATATAGATGATGTAGTCAATGACTCCTTGCTCCTGCAGATGTTGTTATAATATCCTTCTCGTTAAGGGGGAGTGTTGAATATTGTAACTTCTAAGAATATTATATTTGTACATTATTTATTCCAGAGATGTTCCATCCCTCCGAGGTGATTCTATTATGTATCCGGAGATGTTTATTCCTCCGAGGAGTTGTGGCAACTAGGGTTATTAGACCCACCATGTGGGGGTCGGCCCAGTTAGTTATAATAGGGTATTTAACCTAATGGTTAAATACGAGCCTACATGTACTTGTGTAAAATATATGTCAGAGTAGTGTATAAATAGAGGAGGTGTGTTCCTCATTTGACACACTCACACACTTGAAAAGAGGAGCACCTGTCTGGGAGATTTGCTAAGGAGGATTAGAAGGAGGGAGCACATCTTGTATTTTCGTTTATCATCTTATTGAGGAAAGCTTTGCTGGGTTTTCTACCCTATGAGGGTTTCCCAGGATAAATTTGTGTCTCTTGTGTTTATGCTATGCTTGTTGTTTCTTCAGTGATCCTGTATATGCTATTATTGTGAAATAGAATGTAATGCTGCTATTTTCTGTCTTAGCATATTGAATTTTAACAATTTTTGTAGGAAAACAGATTTACAAATTTTAGATTTGAGATTTTGCTAATAATTGCTAATGACTGTTTGGCTTATATAAAATTGTGTCAGGAGTACATGTTGTAGGTGGATGTTCATGTATCGTAATGTTGATGCCTCGAAAAGCGTAGCATCAATCAGCAAGTGATTCTCCCCGGTAAGCAAGCCCAATTAGATCGCTCACCGTTTGGTGTAGGGAATCCGTCTGGTTAACGATTCCAGCTACCATAAGATTTAAAGATTCTTGTTCTATACACTGGTTGCGGCCCGATCCACCGTTTATGTATTTTATTTTAAAGATGATATGCAAGTGCTCTAAGCTAAATGCAGGTAACTAATCTAAGTTAATCTAAGACTGTATAAGCAAATCTAACCTATCCTTGCAAGGAGGAAACTTTAAAGATGAGTAATACACTGAAAGAAACATCTAAAGATCAGACAGATATCTATTTAATCATAAAGATGCAGTTCCAGCAGAAGATAAAAGATATTAAAGATAACTTTAATTCAGTTAGCACATTCCATTACTCATTTTAGATAAACATCTTTGCACAGAAAAAAGGGATAACATTCATCACATAGAAATAATTCATAATAGTAAGGAAATATCTCACAGTAATGTATAGATGATACAGGAGTAATCCAGCAAACATTTAACACATCCTCCAGGAAAAAATGCAGTCTCCCAGGATTCCATTAGGCAAAATCGAATCCCATATACATGTAGTAAAAAAGTTCACATACAGGACAGGAAATGACTTTCACCTGCAAAAAAGTCCTTTCTTCTATCCTCTATTCATCTATATATAACTTTACAAAATGCTCCTTGAGCTGCATGGTGTACCCTAATCCTAGGAATATTTAATTTGTCATTTAGTAATTTATTCCAAAATTGAGATAGTTCGTGGAATTCTTTTAAACAAAAGACAAAATAAAGGACAGTTGTCTATTGACATCTTTTATGGTAAAACAATTAAGTATCAGATGGGTCGACTGCTTCATTTGGACGTTCTTCTTCTGCCGCTTTGTTTTCTCTAACGGGCTCATTTGCTTTTGTTGCATTGTCCACTTCCTTGATGTAACTGGTCCACTGACCGATTTCTCTTATGACAGTCCTTCCTCTTGATGAGATGGTCACATTCTGCGCTATCTTGTGCTTGCGCAAATCTGATTTGACTCCTGTTGTTCCTCTTGTAGCCCTCTGTGCAATATTTTACAGAAAAAAGATATGAACAGCAAGCTGCTCAATAAATCAATGTCTTCTAGGGTTTTAGCCTCAACCTTTTTTAAATAATCCAGCTCAGCGTCCAAATTCTTTTTCAATTCTACTAGGCGTTGTTCTCTTTCAGGGAATTCATAAATAACTTGGGGCAAAGGCATGTGACACTTCTCGTGGGCCTACTTGATATTTGAGTAGACAATGTGGCATTTTTTAATGGTCTTTCAGATCTCAACACTTAATCTATCACTTCAATCTCAGCAAAACTTGAGAACTCTAGTGTCCATGTCGAATTCCTCATCTGTTGTAGCTCGTAGGTTTAAGGTAAAACCAGACTTTCCTATTCTTCATTCAAATTTTTGCTTGAGTTCCAACACATGATGTGCATACTTGTCCTTTATTCTAAGAGCCTCAACTTCAATAGGTGTCATCTTTGCTATCATCTCTTTCATGTCACAGACTTCTTCTAAGATTAGCACTAGCAGTTGATGAGTTTTCCTCTGCAGATCACAAGCTCGGCTGTAGAATGTGGCTAGATCCTTTTTCTTCTCATTAGCTTCATTGAGTTGTTCTAACAACCCAACCTTTTCTTTTGTCAATCTTTCCAACTCTGATATGCGAACCTTCAAGTTCCTTTGCTCATATTCCGAAATTGCAAGTTGCATCTCTAAAGAATTCTTCTCATTTTCAAGTTGCAGGGCTTTCGAAGTTGTTTCCAACTTCTCTTCTGCCAGCTCGTTATACTTCCTTTTTAACTCATTGCTCTCCAACACCTATTTCTTTCTATCAGATTTTATCTTAAATCATAGCTCTATGTAATTCTTCCTATCTTCAATCGGACGATCGACATTGGCTTTATTTTCTTGGGCTGCAGCTATAGAGAAATTTGTTGTGAATGTGGGGTCAGCGTCGGTCCTTTGGAAAAGTGTGGTTTCTGATACTCTGAGTTCGTATAAGTCTGGTCCAATCTCCATTTTCTTTATTGATCTACCAATGATAGTCTTCTTCCATTCGTGAAAATAAACGGAATCTAGGTTGGCCACTTGGCGCTGCTTTCTGGGGTTGTATGGGGTTAGTTCTAATTCTTCGGTAGAGACAACCCCTTATTGAGATATCCCCGGTTGGCCTAACTTTGACAGATCTAAGTCCATGGCCTGTGGAATGGGCGGGTCTTGTTCCGCGGCTTTCTCAACTCCTTCTTTCTCTCACCTTTCTGCTAGCACTGCTAATATCCTGTTTGCTTCCTCCAACAAGATTCTTTCTTCTTCCTCTTGCTGTAATTTAGCAGCTTGTTACTGTAGGATTCTTTCTTCTCCTTCTCTCAAGGCTTTTGCCTCCTGATCCTTCTGGTTTCTTGTAGCTTCCTCTTCCTATTCCTTTTGGATTCTAGCAGCTTCCTCTTCCTGTTCCTTTTGGATTCTAGTAGCCTCTTCATCTTGCTGCAACTTGATAGCCTACTCTTGTTGTAATTTGGTAGCTTGTTCTTGTTGAATCCTTACTGCCTCTTTATCTTGTTGTCGCTTGATAACCTGCTCTTGTAGGATTCTATCCCCTTCTTCTTATTCCATTCCTGTTGAATCCCCTGATTGGGACGCTAGTGCCTCTTGCTCCTTTTGGATTAGGTCGACAGGCTTGGGAGTAGAACTCTTTCTGCCTTTCTTCTTGTAGTGTTTCCCTAATTCTATTAAGTTCTGAGCACTACAAAAGAACTCTTCATCTTGGTCCATAAGATGGGTGTACTCAAAGGTAGTTTTGACATTAACAACATGTCTAGCAACTCTACCACAAGGGTCATGCCTCCTAAAAAAAATTGTACCAAAATGAAAGATTTCCAAGTCCTGAACATAGTTTTCTCCCTCTTTTTCCCTCGGGAGGCTGTATGCACCGATAGTGAAAGGCATTGGCGGATATATCCCTTTCTTCCTTTCAGTGAGGATTCTGTTGATTCCACCAATGCTGAAGAGTTACCTTAATGCTTCCCTGTGTATCACAAAATCTGTAACATACCGGGGAAGAAGAAAGGGAGCTTGGGACCCTCCACTCATAGGGATGTAGGTTCCTTCTTGGGCGTGGTAATAATATCCAAATGCTTCAATAATGGGCATGGCGTTCTATGACAGGAAATTTGGCTCTTCTACAAAAATAAGCGTATATAGAGGCATGATAATTTTATCGCAAACCTGCTTGTAGTGGTTTGCATATCTACTTGCCCATGTGGGTTGGTAAGCCACAAAGAGAGGAGTCTCTTTTCTATTCCATGTGCAACCCAAGTCCGGGAAGGTATGCTTGCTCAACAGGAAGTCTATTGAATAAGAAGACATGAAAAAGTATGCTTTCTTCTGAGTCATTCCTCCTTGAGCAACGGTTAACTGCGAGACCAAACTTTCTAAAATTATACCAGCCCAATTGAAAATGGTCCCATACATGGCCACATGGACTATTACTGGTACCCAGCCAAGCTTGAAAATATTGCCATTGGGCATGCCAAAGACCCGAATCAACATCAAAACAATGAGTCTATAGGGGGTCTTTAGGAGGTTACTCTCACATTCGTTGATGTTCCTTTGTCTGATTTTCCTATCACTTATCATCATTTTCCTAGCGGATTCCAAAGGGTCTGCAGTTTCCTCTGTTATCCAATCATTATCCAACCAAGCTCTCGCCTGGGGCAATTTGTAAGTGGCTGTGATATGTTCAGGTGCAAAAGATGCCATATTCATCCCATTCTTGTCATTGATGAACTTGGTGTCCGTTTTAACATGTGGGATCATCCATCCAATGACCTCGGAGCATGGGGGATCTCCTGATGTTTGCATATACCATAGTGTCTTCCAGGGGAGCTTGACGGTAATCTTGATCCCTGATGAACCTATATAAGTCACCCCACTTAAATTATGGGGCGGATCTTCCTGGGGGTACATTGGTGGTGGCTTGCATATCACTGAACATGATTTCAAGTGAAGTATCTAGCAAGATCTCCACGTCTGAATATGATTCTACGAGCTTGGCCTTCTTCCTTGTAGATTTTCTATGCTAATCAAACCTGCATTGATAGGGTAGAACAAATGAAGAGTTTGGCATATTCATAAGCAGTTAACATCACAGACACCACCCATCATACAAAGTAACTAATCAATCAATAAGTGATAGCAGATGACTCTTTTCAACTTCAAACATCCTTTTAGAATGATGGTAGCAAATATTAAAACAAAACAAAAATCATCCATTTAATAATTCCAAACTAAGTGCTTTTAAAACAAAATTGGAAGTTGCCGACGTCTCATTCATACACATTTCTATTGAGTTGAACCAAGAACCTTCCTCTATTAAAGGTAAGAACACTATACCATTTGGGTGAGACCGGTTATTCGGGCAAGGAGCAGGCAAGTTGGGAAGTAAATAGGTTTTGTTTCATTTCCTAACTACTTGATTTTGTTTCATTTTCCTACCTACTCAGCTTGAAGGAGACTACTTTTACACAATTACTCAAAAGATAAGATTGCACCGTGCGTGTAAGATCGCATTGTATTAATCAAGGAGTAAAATGGTATTATAAGATTGCCTCATATTGATAACTTGTGATAGCTTGAAGTGTTACACATGCGCTAACTTGCAATCATGTGGGGAGTTTCTATTATGGTATGAGACAGAAAATAACCGTATGTTAATGGCATCAATGCAGGGGTTATTTTGCTATAGGCTTGATTCAACGTTTGACATATTTGACGAATGCAGTGTTGTGGCCATGAGCAGCACTGCTTTCTTTGTATGCTATGGGGTGTCGTTTCTCATTGGTAATGTGATATAACACCGGGAGGACGCGGTATTGCCAAATTGGTTGTTTAGAGACATTCTTGACAAAGTTGCTCGGCTTGTATCACTGTGAAGGACACAACTGGGGAAAGCTTTTCCAGCAATAATTGCAAAAAAAAAATGGAGGATGGACGGCATTACATGCACAGAGGGAGGTTTTACGAATTGCTACAGGGACTAGTATAGCGATTTAGAGTTTAAAGGATCTGCGTATTATGTGGGGAGATAATGCAGAGTGTATGGCCGTGGAGAAAATCAAACCTTGTGGGTGATTTAAACAACTATGAATGAAACAATTTCCTTTAAACTGTCACAAACAACTTCGAACGGAGTTATTCCTCGGAACAAGCAAACGGAGGAAAGAGTGCCTACCTGTTTCTTTTGGAGAGGTCTCTTGCTATTGACGTGTCTACCCAGGCGAATAAGGAACAAAAAAATCCAACGTCTACTACTGGAAGCTTTTCTTGCCTTTGGGAACAATGAATCGATCAAAATCATGTTATGTGTATATATAGCGGGAGAATTAATTCCCCAATGGTGAATTAATGAGTGTTTGGTGGGAAGGGGGATCGACACAACAGTGTATTAACACCTCACAAGAAGTATTAAATGGATTCACCAACCCGACGTTTTTGTAAACCCAAAATTTCGGTTGTGCAACGGAGGAAAACTAAACGCCATTTTTGCGCATCGGGTGGCAGATTTGTGCTTAAAACTTGCAATCAAAAATGGCGCGGGGAGTTGCTATGGAGGCATTATTAAGCACAAAGTCTGGGACGATGGAAGGGAGGCTAATGTTGGGTTTTGCTCCAAAATAATGCGGCAAGAACAAGGTTAAAAGGAAGGAGAAGATGGAGGTGATGTTATGCTTAAAGTTTGCACAATAGCGGAGGTTTCAAGCTCAGGTTTTGCGACGGGACGATGCGACGATTGGCGCAAATTTTAAGTTTAAGAATTGCGCGGAAAGGCGGCACGTTTGAGGGACATATTGGCACAATGGAGGCAAATTTACGACCATGACTTGCACCCAATTGGTGGCGAAGTTAAGGTTCGAACTTGCTCCCTTCGGTGCAAAGTTAAGATTAGGGCCTGCACTATGGCGCAAATTTAGACACTAAGACTGCGCTTTGCTTTAAAAAGATAGAAAAAAAATGCCTTAGCCAAAAAGGTCAAAAATTTGGAAAAGATCAACACTTAGGAAGAAAAGTTGAAAGGACAACTAGCTAAGTTTGAACAACATAAGCTTCAAAACAAAAATAAAAAGAGGGGCCCCAATATTTTACAAAAATTTTGGGGGGGATATTGCAGCAACAACAATTGGCGATTCGCTGGTGAACACGGATCTCTTAAACAACAAAATTTTGTCAAAGTCCAAACTTCTTAGAGAGGGAGCATTATGTATGGCTGCTTTGATCTCTTTAAAAGCATCCTTTTCTAATTATGTCCATTTGAACTGTACGCTTTGCTGCAAAGGTTTAACGGTTTGAGTGAAATCAGGAACAAACCTTCGAACAAAATTGATAGTGCCCATAAATGACTGCATCAATCTTTTATTGTGGGGCATGGGAATTTTGTTGATAACCTGCACTCTCTCTTGATCTACTGAAATTCCCTTTTTTGAAATGATGTGACCCAGAAGCTTGCCCTCGAGAACAGCGAAAACACTTTTCTTGGGGTTCAAAGAGATACCATATTTTCTGCAGCAGTCAAAAATTTGTTTCAAATGGAACACATGGTCCTCTCTCTTCTTTTAGAAAACTGTCACATCATCTAGATAAAGTACACCACAATGAACGCCCAATCCTTGAAAGGCAATGTCCATTGCTCGCTGGATAGTAGCTCCTGCATTTATCAAGCCGAACGACATTCTTATGTACGCAAATGTTCCCCACTTAGTACGAAAAGTAGTCTTAAGATAGTCTTCTTCTGCCACTAATACTTGATTATAACCAGAGAAACCATCTAGTAGAGAGAAAATCTTTGATCCTGATACCATCTGTAGAATTTGTTCCATTGAAGGAACAAGATAGTTATCTTTATCAGAGGCTCTGTTCAAATTCCTGAAATCTACACAGAGTCTTATCTCTCCAGACTTCTTCCTTACGGGAACTAGGTTAGAAACCCATTCTGAGTGTTGAACTTTAAAAATTATTTTGGCATCTAATAATTTCTTCAACTCCTTTTGAATTAAAGGTTCGAGAGTAGGATGCATTCTTCTCAACTGTTGTTGAAATGGCTTAACACCTGCCTTCATTGGTATGACATGCTGAATGATACGAGTATCGTATGTTTTCAGATCTTCATAAGTTCAAGCAAACACATCCTTATATTTCCGAAAAAGCTTAATGAAATTATCCCTTTCACCCGGTGAACAACATTTACTAAGATTAACATACTTTGGTTCAGTTTCTGTGCCCATATTTATCAATTCATGCTGCATAGAAGAGCTATGAGTTTTAAAATTTGTTGGTTTCTTGAACTTTATCTACAGATCGAACAAACTTTCAAGTGATCTCACTCCTTTGGGCATGAAATTCCCTTTGACTGCATCTTTGTTTTTTAGATCAGAATCATGCTTTTCCTCATCTATAATAGCCTCTTAGAACATGATTTCATTCATAAGGAAACTAATGATCTGATCGTCTTCATTGAACACTCTGAGATTTGTGACATTATCTAGGACAGAAGGCCTGAAAACCAATTCAATAGAACATTTATTATTAGTAGGCACTAACCTGGAAGCGGAAGTAGCTAATAAATCGACTGCAGCATTTTGTAATCTAGGAACAGATTTTATATTAAAAGCATCAAAGTGCGTAATTAAATCCCATACCTCAGACTGATAACCTTTCAAATGTGGTGAAAGACAATGAATTGTATCTCTTACCTGTCTGACAACTATTTCCGAGTCAACAAATAATTTGAGGTAGTTAACGTTCAAACCAATGGCTTTCTTTAAACTGTGGACTAAAGCTTCATATTCAACAGTATTGTTAGTACAATCGAACTCTAATCTACAAGATAAGAAGTGTTTATTCCTTTTAGGGTCGACTAGAACACAACCAACTCCGGATCCTTCCTGAGTTTTGGAACCATCAAAGTATAGAATCCAAAATACATTCTCTGATATAACTAGGTTAGTAACTTTATCCTATAAGTCAGTGACTAAACTAACTATGTTACAGTCGATATCATCAGCCCGAGAAAATTGAAGGAGATCGGACTATTCATCTGATTCATGACTAACATTCTCTGATTGATAATTACCCGGCTCAATTTATAAGAAACAATTCCCCAAAACTGAAGATGAGAAAGCTAAAGCTTCATTCTTTTCTTCTAGCCGAGTTACGTTCTGTTTCATTAGCGGTTCTCTTAGTCATTTAATCTGATTTTGCCTATTCTGATATGGTAACTACAGGTGATACCAGTCTATAGAGAAATAACCATCTAACTTTGTAGACCGGTCCCTACTCAAGATCAAACCATAAGCTTCAGGAATATCAACTACCATTATATCGATAAACTGACAACCCTAGGATCTGCTGACAATCTAATAAGTACATCTTTCATTTCCCCAATGACTTTAACAACGGTTTTATCTAGTTGAATAATCTGAGCTGGGGATGGAATTGGATGTCCATTAATCCTTTTGAAAATTGACAATGGCATCACATTTGAGGAAGCTCCAGAATCTACCAATCAGTTATGCACATTGTGATTAAAAATTTCAAAAGTTAAAAGGAAATGCAATGTTTGGGATTTAGATTTCCCGCCAATACTAGCTTCATTTATTTCAGGATCTTCCTGAGTATTTACTGACGGAGTGCTAGATTGAGGTTCAAGATCTTGTAATAACTTTTTTCGTTGGTGAGGAAAACTACACATATCAAATATGGAAACGTTTTCTTTTACTTTCTTTATGTCTTCAATTATATCATACCCCATATCACATTCTTTTACAACTTTGGGTTGATTGTCAGTTTTATTTAAAGATACTTGGGGTTGTTGAGTTGTTTCCATGTTTGGATGTTTAGTAGGTATCTGGATAGCTTTTGGATGTGGTGGAATAATAGTAATGTGCCTCTTGGGTAATTATTTGGAGATTTTAGGCTTGGGAGTAGTCGGAATCGGATCATTGACTGGGCCTTTGCTGCGAGTATTAATATTAACAACTGAGACTTGACCTTCCTCGGGGTCATCCTCAATCAATTCGGTTAAAGAAACCCAATCCCACAACACCATAGTGGTATTTGGAGTGGATTCTTCTGCCTCCAAGGTCTGCTCTTCTTGAGGATCTTCCTGATCCGTAATTTGTGCGTCCATCATTTGGTTCATTACTAAACTCATTGAATTTATCCATTGCAGACAACTCTTTTCAGAATGTGGTTCTTTATGGAAAGTTCAAAAATTGTCCATTCCTACTTCATTTAAATTTAAAACAGGAGAGTTGTTTGTAGTTGGATGAGGCTGATCATTTTCTTCTCTCTTCTTGTAGAAAGATTTAAAAGGCTTCCTAGATGTGTTGGCTGCCTTATCCTTTTCAAGATCTACAATCTTATTGGACATTTTTTGCATCATTTTAACCACATTTTTGTCTGTCGATGGCTCTTCCTTATTTCTAGTTAGTAACAAGGTTTTCTTATTAGTTGTTGGTTTTGTTTCTTCCTCAAGAGCGTGTTTAGCAATGTTGTATGTTTCTTCTTCTACTTTCCTAGATTCTTCGAAATTTTCTATTAAAGTAGTTTTCTTAGTTCTTTTGACAAACATTGCTATTGGAGGATCAAGTGTTGTTGTATAATATTCCACTAAAGATTCTTCTGCAGGTTTAGCAGCCTCACTAAAATTATTTAACAACATAGTGAATCTTTGGTTAAATTCTTGAACCTTCTCTTTCTTTTCCATTCTCATGGACAACAACTCTTTCATGAGTGTAGCTATTGTTTTCTGATTTCCATATTTCTTTAAGAAACATTTTTCAAATTCTTCCCAATTTGGTATTGAATTGGCTTGTAAGCTAAAGTACCATGAAGATACCTTAGGCTCGAAAGTATAGGGAAAGAGTCTACAGACTACGTCTTCATGTTACACATTCAAAAGGCTCAAAGCTAAATAAAATATCTTAAGGTAATCTTCAGCAGAGATACATTTCCCAGGATCATACTTAGGCAAACCTTTCTCAGGATTCTTAGGTAGATCGTGAAAAGGTCCAGCCAAATTCAAAGCTCCTCTTGCTCTCCATGCAAGTACAGCCATGGCTCCACATGGAGAATTAGGTGGAGTATCATGAGGAGTATGAGGTGGATAATTCTTTGGAGTATAAGTTTCCTCAAGATTGAGAGGATCTTCGAGTTCAATTTCTCCAAGAGGTTCTGTGATTTCTTCTAAAGATAAATCTACTAATTCTTCAAAGCTTTGAACAAGAACTGAATCACATGTGTATTGTCTTTCCCTTCTAAGAGCTCTTCTTCTAGGGATAAAAGGGATCGCATTCAAACCACCAAGCTGCTTAACATAAGCACAGGTATGTCTTCTCAAGTTTGCTACTTCAGCAAAAGGTATAGCATACAGTGTTTCTTGATGTTCAAATTTAGAGTTAGAATTTTCTTGATTTGTTACTTCCAGATATGAATTGTCTGGGATTGTTGTTCCAAGCGGGTTTCCAGTTGGATTTCCTCTTAAAGAAGAGTCTCCTTTATCAGCCATGCACTGGTGGCCTTGTTGATGCCTCGGATATCGCTGCATCAATCAGCAAGGGATTATCCCCAATAAGCAATCCCAACTAGATCGCTCACCGTTTGGTGTGGGGAATCCATCCGGTTAACGGTTCCGGCGACCGTGAGTTTTAAAGATTTGTTTGTTTTACCGGTTGCGGCCCGATCCATCGATTATATATTTTATATTTAGAATGATATGCATGCTCCCTAAACTAAATGCATGTGGTAAACAAATCTATGCTAATCTGATTTAATCTAAACTATCCTATCCTATAAGGAGCAGATTTAAAGAATGGGTAAATAACTGGAAAGCACACCCAATAATTCCACAGATAGATGTTAAATTGAAAGGAGCATTTACAACAGAAAAGAAAGATTATCTAAGATAGCTCAGATAAATGTAAGTATTCAATTACCCATTTAACACAGAAATTTTGCAAAAGAATATGAAACCATTCATAGCAAAGAATTAATTCATAAGAGCCAGGAAAGATCTCACAGGAAATGTATGAAAAGTGCAGAAATAGTTCAGCAGTTAATCAACAAGACTCCATGCAAAACGTTGTGCCATCTTCCATAGGCCAAAACAATTTTTCCATTGATGTAGCAGAAATAGTTCCTTTATAAGACAGAAAAAGAATTTCACCTGCCATAAGTCCTTTGTCTCTCCTTCTAATTAGCTATATATAGCTTTACAAGATGTGCCCAGAGTTGCCACCTATACCCTAACCGTTTATATTCCTCTAATTTGTCTTGTAGTGCTGAATATTACATAAGAGAAATATCTCAAAAATTTTGCAACAATGGGAGTTAAAAATTACAAGTCATTTAATATTCCAAATGTATATACACAAATAAATGTTCATGAGGCACGCTAGCGGACGCAAGTTATCCCTGAGCCGGCTCCTTTGGTGACTGAGGCGCTTCTGGGATTGCTGGGGTTTCTTCTTGCACTACTGCAATGGATGGGCCACTTTCTGATGTGGTAGCTTGGCTGGATGCCAATGCCTTCTCCACCTCTGCTATATGAATTCCCCAGTGATTTGTGTCCCTTACAATATTTTTTCCAACTAGGGGACTCATGAATCTGAGAGATATTTCTTGCTTGGCTAGTTCTTCTGCTAAGACGGTTATTTAGGCCGTAGTGACCCAGAGGATTTCTTCTAGGCTGTGTTTATGAACAACAACTTGGCTGATAAATTGGTGTAGATATTCTGCTTTCAAGATGTCCAGCTTCTGCACATATTCACTTTCTTCCTGGAGTTCTATACTTAGATTAGCTAAATACTATGCATTATCCGGGAACTCTTCTATCCTTTGGGGCATAGCTATTCGGCAGCTTTCCTGTGTGGTCCATATTTGAGAGTACACAGTCTTGCTCCACTCATAAGTGGACGAGGTTACGGTGGCCAACTTTACTCCGCAGTATTTAGAATACTCTAGGGTGTGTATATCTACCTTGTATTCAACAACAGACTTAAGGGGAAGAGTTGCTGGGAGCCCTGACTTCCCTTCTCTCCATTCGATGTGATTTTTAATCTCCCCACTGATGCGTGCATGCTTCCTCCTGATCCTGGTGGATTCAACATTGATTTCCTTGACTTTGGTCATGACTGCTTTTAGTTTGTATACTTCCTCTGCTATGAGTTCTCGAACTCCATAGGTCTCTCTCAGTATTCCACAAGCCTGCTCATGGAAGGGGTTGATGTCTCCCATTTTGTTGTTTGCCAACTCCAATTGTTGCTCTAACGATTCATTTTCTCCTTGCAACTTCTCAATGCACTCCTTCAGGTCATCGATCTCTTGAAGGTTGTCAAATTTATCCGATTCAAGCTTCAAATTCTTATCTTTAAGTTCTGCATTTTCTGCGTCTAATATTCTTATTTGTATTTCCAAAGCTCTCCTATCAACCTCCAATTGTTGGAGTTTTTTATTTAATTCTTCCTTTTGAGATGTGAGAGCATTATTCTTCTCGATCATCAGATTTGTATAGTTCTGCTCTTTGACTAAAGCTTCCTGATGTTGTTGCACCTTCTCCTTTTCTTCATCCAAGCTATCTCCCAGTATGTTAACATTGTCTACGGTTGTTGTAACCGTGGCTACAGAGATGGATTCTAGGAGCCTAGCAGCCTCTTCTGTGTTCTGCATGACCGTGGTCTCATGTGTGGTAATGATGTCGGGCCGAAAAGGTCTTTTCAATTTGGAACTTGTCTCTTTGACAATGGTATTTATTTTCTTGTTGTAAGCAAAGTTCTACCAATTAGAAACTGTACTGTCTTTGTAAGGTGTAAAAGGGACAATGGGGAAATCTCTTATGGGGGAATCCGTGTCTAAATTTTGCAGGTCTGGGCTCTTGGGATCAATATCCTCTTGAGACTTCTTTTCTTCCTCCTCTTTCTTTTGTGCCTCTTCCTCCTGCTCCCTTCTTAATGCATCATGTTCTTCTTGCTCCGCAATTCTTTCTTCTTCTTCTTGCTTCCTTGCCTCAACTTCGGCTGCTTGGATTCTCAAGTTCTCTTCTTCTATGCATTTATCTTCTTCAATTTTCTTTGCTTTTTCTAGGAGCCTTTGTTTTTCTATGGCATCCTTTTCTCTCTGTGAATATGTTTTCCCCACAACATTTGAGCTCAAGCTGGCCCCTTCTTTGCATATTTGGAAAATATGTAGCTCAGTCATATTGTTGATCCCCCTATATGCTTCCTCTTGTGGATCAAAAAAGTTGGAATACTCACAGGGAGTGGAGAGTTCTTTGCAATGTTGTGCAATTTTGCCCTGTCGATCATTCCTGTGAAAAATCCTTTCTCCAAAATGAAAACTACTCAATTCTACAACAAACTCTTTCACAGTTGCAATCCATGAAAACTTGTAGGCCCTGAAATAGAAGGGTAAGGGTGGAAAAGTGGATTTCTTGGCCTTCTACAGGGTATTACCCATTCCATCAATGAATACCTGCATTACCATCTCCTTGTGGACTATATAATCTGTGGCGTATCTTGGTAGAATATACGGGGTTTTGGATTCTCTGTACATCCTTATGTAGGTACCTTCTGGAGAGAAATAGAAATCACCATATTTCTCCAAAGCTTCCATGGTGTTCTCAGACAGGCAGTTGGGTTCTTCATTAAATATTAATTGATAAAGAGGCATGATGAACTCTTCGCAAATGAGCTTGTAATCCCTCTTGTAATTTTGAACCCATAATATTTTGTAGGCAATGAACATCGGGCCTTCTACCGAGCTCCACATGCATCCCAACTTGGGAAAGAGACATTTTTCCACGATACAATCTATGAGGTAGGAAGCCAGATAGAATTCTTCCTTCCTCTCCACTAACCCTTCTTGAGCCATTGTTATAGCTGATTACAGACTATCTGAGATGATATTAGCCCAGTTGAAGATTGTCCCTTTGGAGGCTACATAGTGGATGATACAGACCCATTGTAGCACAAACATCGTCCCATCGGGTCTCCCGAAGATTCTGCTTAACATGAGAGCGATCAGTCTGAATGGAAGCCTCCGATTATGAACCTCATACTCTTCACTGTATTTTCTTCTGATTTGTATTCCTACAATTAACATCCTTCTTTCCATGTCTCGATTATCCATATGGATTCCTTCCAACCATGCATCATCAAGCCGCTGCTGTGCTTTGGGTAATTTGTAGGCCGTTGAGATATAAGACGGGTGAAACGAAGCAAAGGCCTTTCCTGTGCTATCTGTTATGACTCTTGTTTCAGTGTTCGCATGTTGCAACAACCATCCAATTACTTCTAAGCACGGGAAGAGTTATGGACGTGTGGTCGCCTTGGATATACAGGAGTTTCGGATGTTCTGATATAAACAGTCCTCCTCAATAAGATCCTCAGGGAAGTCCTGATCTCTTATCATGCGGTAAACATCTCCCCAATTTACTTCTGGAGGCACACCTGTAGTGCACTTGGTATCTTGGAACATTGTTTCTACTCTTGTGCTCTTGTCAACTGCCTTTGATTTCCTCTTGCCGCCTTTAGCCATTTTGAAAATCCTGTTAAACAATTAACGTGAATAAACATGCATGACATAATGTTGACAACCCAAACTAATGTCCATTAGATAATTTCTTCATTTCAACCAAAACTCTGGAACATGTTCCCTTCACATATCAATTTAAAAACTTGTGAAAGCATTAATTAGGTTATCCTTGTAGTCGTTGTGGTGATTAGGAATTATGATGGCCAATTGATCAAGGTTGGTCCAGGTGCTTAAGTCCTTGGAAACAGAACATTGACTGGTGTGCAAGCACGGAAGGTATAAATTTATTGAAAACGGAGACACCCACGATTAGGTGCAAGACATGGAAGATAGGGTCTAGTAGGTGATGGGTAAGTGCACCAAAACGATATCCTTGAGGCATAGTTAGGGTTGCTTAACAAAACGCATCTTAGGTTGGGCGCAATAAGTCATATGGGACTATGAGGAACAAGCCCCAATGTTGTTAATGATAGAATGTGATTTACCAAACTAATGGAATGACCTTTGAATAATCGAGAGGCTCTGGACTTAACTGCGACTAAGAAGAAAAAGTTAGGCAGTATGATACTTTGCGTTAGGTGCACCATGGGTTGATGACAGGCACAAACGCCTCGGGGAAAAACCATGGCTAGAAAAGAGCGAATCGAAACGACGGATCCGACCGCTTTTAAGCAGGAACAAACATTCCTAACAGGGCTTGCGAATGTACTTACCTGGAATTTATGGCGCGGATTCGATGATTGTCGAGAGGTCTGTGAATCCACGTCTTCAATTGACAATGAACATGCTTCATGGTTCAAACAGAATGGAACACAGTCTAGGTGATGAAACATAATGAAATGCCAACGGCGTTGGCCCCTATATATTCAAACTGGTGTTAACACCCAAAAAGTGTTCACTACCTCATCTACCACATTATATGGCTCATTTGTCCATTTTCCTACCATATTTCCCTTAAAATCCCAAAAAATCCCATTTAAAAGCCTCCAAAAGGCCTAAAAGCCTCCAAAAGGCCTAAAATGCCTCCAAAAGGCCACAAAACCCTCAAAATAGCCTAAAAAAGGCTAAAAAAACCCCTTTTTCCTCCAAAAATATCCAAAATTCCTCAAAAATAGAAAAAATCCCCTAAAAAGGGAATAAAAAATATAAAATAATGAGGAAAAGGAGGAAAAAACCCTATACAGCTGCACAAAACCATGTGTTTCCCAAAACCATGGGTCAGCACTCCACCACCAAAAAACTATAAATAGGTGATGGAGATCCCTTATTCCACATCCACAATCACAAGCACCCTTACTCTGCCAAAATCTCTCTCGAAACCCTAGTTCACCATTGAACTACTTTCACCTTGAGAGCCACCTTTGGCCCATTCCCACCATTGGAGAAAGAGAAGGAGCATATTGGAGCTTGGAGCATCCTCTTGGACATTGCAAAGAGCTTCATCAAACCTTCACATTGAAGGTAATATCAATACAAAACCCTTGTTTACAAATTGTTGTTTATTTTTCATGCATGTGTTTTAGATTAGTTTTCATTTCTGTTTTAGCTTAATTATTTACATTTAATGAACTGATACTAAGGAGTCCATTCTCCTTAGTAGGTGCTCATTTGCACAAGCTAGGGGTAAAACCCTAGCTACAACTGGTACGTGCGAAACCTTAATGCAGTGGTTGCATGTCATTAAATGGGTTTTAAGGCTACGTACGGCTGGGTCATGTCGAAACTTTTTTCAATAAATGCGACCATCAAAAGCGGGAGGGTTATGTTAACGCTTCCAACCCACACGGGAAGAAAAGCTGAAAATAGCCTGCCATTGTGGGGGAGTTGTGCGAATGCTTCCGCGAATAAGTCATATACCGCAGTGGACTTAAGTGAACTTTTCCTCTCTCGCGAGAAAGTTAGCCAAGTTCTTCCAAAAATATGCCAAGGTTTGCGGGGCAGAAGAAAAAGACGAGTCTCTCCAAAAAACTTGTTGATGGTTTCCGGTGTTTGTGGAAGGGTTAGATGAAAGCTTCCGCCGTAGCGGAAGGATTTGACGAGTTTGTTCCGCCGCGAGCTCATTTGAGTAAACGTTTCGCCTTTTCGGAGGATTTGTGATAACGTTTCCGCCGCGTTTTGACTTGGATTTTTTCTTCCGTGGTTTCGGAAGACTTGGGACAACTCTTCCGCTGTTGCGGCGAAGTTAGCTCAGTGCTTCCGTCGTTACGGGCAAAAAGACTAAGTTTAATTTGGGAAAAAGACATAACTCATAAAAAGGTTCTGAGGAAAGTTAAGATCAAAAGCCAAGTAACTGGATGCCATGATAAAAATCTAAGGCAAACATATTCCAAAAAAGGAGGGGACCCAATCTTTTTTCAAAATCTAAGGGGAAGTGTTGTTCCGACAATAGGCCCTCCTTCTAGCGCCAAAAACTGTTGATACCTCAAAAATCGTAGCATCAATCAGCAAGGGATTCTCCTCGGTAAGCAAGCCCAATTAGATCACTCATCGTTTGGTGTAGGGAATCTGTCCGGTTAACGATTCCCGCTAACGTAAGATTTAAAGATTCTTGTTCTTTACATTCGTTGAAGCCCGATCCATCGTTTATGTATTTTATTTTAAAGATGATATGCAAGTGCTCTAAGCTAAATGCAGGCAACTAATCTAAGTTAATCTAAAACTGTATAAGCAAATTTAACCTATCCTTGCAAGGAGAAAACTTTAAAGATGAGTAATACACTGAAAGAAACATCTAAAGATCAAACATATAGCTATTTAATCATAAAGATGCAGTTCCAGCAGAAGATAAAAGATATTAAAGATAACTTTAATTCAGTTAGCACATTCCATTACTCATTTGAGATAAACATCTTTCCACAGAAAAAAAAAGGGAGAACATTCATCACATAGAAAAAATTCATAACAGTAAGGAAAGATCTCACAGTAATGTATAGATGATAAAGGATTAATCCAGCAAACATTTAACACATCCTCTAGGAAAAAATGAAGTCTCCCAGGCTTCCATTAGGCAAAATCGAATCCCTTATACATGTAGTAAAACAATTCACGTACAGGATAGGAAATGTCTTTCACCTGCAAAAACGTCCTTTCTTCTATCCTCTATTCATCTATATATAACTTTACAAAATGCTCCTTGAGCTGCCAGGTGTACCCTAATCCTAGGAATATTTAATTTGTCATTTAGTAATTTATTCCAAAATTGAGATAGTTCATGGAATTCTTTTACACAAAAGACAAAATAAAGGACAGTTGTCTTTTGACATCTTTTATGGTAAAACAATTAAGTCTTAGATGGGCCGACTGCTTCATTTGGACATTCTTCTTCTGCTGCTTTGTTTTCTCCAGTGGGCTCATTTGCTTTTGCTGCATTTTCCACTTCCTCGATGTAACTGGTCCACTAACCGATTTCTCTTACGACAGTCCTTCCTCTTGATGAGATGGTCACATTCCACGCTATCTTGTGCTTGCGCAAAGATATTTTGTTCCTGTTGTAGCCTTTTGTGCAATATTTTCCAGAAAAAAGATATGACAGCAGGTTGCTCAATAGACTGATGGATTTATTCTGGGGTTATAGCCTCAACCTTTTTTAAATAATCCAGCTCTGCATCCAAATTCTTTTGCAATTATGCTAGGTATTGTTCTCTTTCAGGGAATTCATTAATACCTTGGGGCAGAGGCATGTGATACTTCTCGTGGGACTCCTTGATCTTCGAGTAGATAATGTGGCATTTTTTAATGGTCTTTCGGATCTCAACACTTAATCTATCACTACAATCTTGGCAAAACTCGAGAACTCCAATGTCCATGTCGAATTCCTGATCTGTTGTAGCTCGTAGGTTTAAGGTAAAACCAGACATTCCTATTCTCCATTCAAATTGTTGCTTGCGTTCCAACACATGATGTGCATACTTGTTCTTTATTCTAAGAGCCTCAACTTCAATAGATGTCATCTTTGTTATCATATCTTTCATGACGCGGACTTCTTATGAGATCAGTACTAGCAGTTTATGAGTTTTCCTCTACAGATCACAAGCTCGACTGTAGAATGTGGCCATATCCTTTTTCTTCTCATTAGCTTCCTTGAGTTGTTATAACAACCCAACCTTTTCTTTTGTCAATCTTTCCAACTCTGATATGCGAACCTTCAAGTTCCTTTGCTCATCTCCCAAAATTGCAAGTTGCATCTCTAATGAATTCTTCTCATTTTCAAGCTGCAGGGCTTTCGAAGTTGTTTCCAACTTCTCTTCTGCCAGCTTGTTATACTTCCTTTTTAACTCATTACTCTCCAATAGAGTCTTATCTCTCCAGACTTATTCCTTACGGGAACTAGGTTAGAAACCCATTCTGAGTGTTGAACTTTAAAAATTATTTTGGCATCTAATAATTTATTCAACTCCTTTTGAATTAAAGGTTCGAGAGTAGGATGCATTCTTCTCAACTGTTGTTGAAATGGCTTAACACCTTCCTTCATTGGTATGACATGCTGAATGATACGAGTATCGTATGTTTTCAGATCTTCATAAGTTCAAGCAAACACATCCTTATATTGCCGAAAAAGCTTAATGAAATTATCCCTTTCACCCGGTGAAAAACATTTACTAAGATTAACATACTTTGGTTCAGTTTCTGTGCCCATATTTATCAATTCATGCTGCATAGAAGAGCTATGAGTTTTAAAATTTGTTGGTTTCTTGAACTTTCTCTACAGATCGAACAAACTTTCAAGTGATCTCACTCCTTTGGGCATGAAATTCCCTTTGACTGCATCTTTTTTTTTTAGATCAGAATCATGCTTTTCCTCATCTATAATAGCCTCTTAGAACATGATTTCATTCATAAGGAAACTAATGATCTGATCGTCTTCATTGAACACTCTGAGATTTGTGACATTATCTAGGACAGAAGGCCTGAAAACCAATTCAATAGAACATTTATTATTAGTAGGCACTAACCTGGAAGCGGAAGTAGCTAATAAATCGACTGCAGCATTTTGTAATCTAGGAACAGATTTTATATTAAAAGCATCAAAGTGCGTAATTAAATGCCATACCTCAGACTGATAACCTTTCAAATGTGGTGAAAGACAATGAATTGTATCTCTTACCTGTCTGACAACTATTTCTGAGTCACCAAAGAATTTGAGGTAGTTAACGTTCAAACCAATGGCTTTCTTTAAACCGTGGACTAAAGCTTCATATTCAACAGTATTGTTAGTACAATCGAACTCTAATCTACAAGATAAGAAGTGTTTATTCCTTTTAGGGTCGACTAGAACACAACCAACTCCGGATCCTTCCTGAGTTTTGGAACCATCAAAGTATAGAATCCAAAATACATTCTCTGATATAACTAGGTTAGTAACTTTATCCTATAAGTCAGTGACTAAACTAACTATGTTACAGTCGATATCATCAGCCCGAGAAAATTGAAGGAGATCGGACTATTCATCTGATTCATGACTAACATTCTCTGATTGATAATTACCCGGCTCAATTTATAAGAAACAATTCCCCAAAACTGAAGATGAGAAAGCTAAAGCTTCATTCTTTTCTTCTAGCCGAGTTACGTTCTGTTTCATTAGCGGTTCTCTTAGTCATTTAATCTGATTTTGCCTATTCTGATATGGTAACTACAGGTGAGACCAGTCTATAGAGAAATAACCATCTAACTTTGTAGACCGGTCCCTACTCAAGATCAAACCATAAGCTTCAGGAATATCAACTACCATTATATCGATAAACTGACAACCCTAGGATCTGCTGACAATCTAATAAGTACATCTTTCATTTCCCCAATGACTTTAACAACGGTTTTATCTAGTTGAATAATCTGAGCTGGGGATGGAATTGGATGTCCATTAATCCTTTTGAAAATTGACAATGGCATCACATTTGAGGAAGCTCCAGAATCTACCAATCAGTTATGCACATTGTGATTAAAAATTTCAAAAGTTAAAAGGAAAGGCAATGTTTGGGATTTAGATTTCCCGCCAATACTAGCTTCATTTATTTCAGGATCTTCCTGAGTATTTACTGACGGAGTGCTAGATTGAGGTTCAAGATCTTGTAATAACTTTTTTCGTTGGTGAGGCAAACTACGCATATCAAATATGGAAACGTTTTCTTTTACTTTCTTTATGTCTTCAATTATATCATACCCCATATCACATTCTTTTACAACTTTGGGTTGATTGTCAGTTTTATTTAAAGATACTTGGGGTTGTTGAGTTGTTTCCATGTTTGGATGTTTAGTAGGTATCTGGATAGCTTTTGGATGTGGTGGAATAATAGTAATGTGCCTCTTGGGTAATTATTTGGAGATTTTAGGCTTGGGAGTAGTCGGAATCGGATCATTGACTGGGCCTTTGCTGCGAGTATTAATATTAACAACTGAGACTTGACCTTCTTCGGGGTCATCTTCAATCAATTCAGTTAAAGAAACCCAATCCCACAGCACCATAGTGGTATTTGGAGTGGATTCTTCTGCCTCCAAGGTCTGTTCTTCTTGAGGATCTTCCAGATCCGTAATTTGTGCGTCCATCATTTGGTTCATTACTAAACTCATTGAATTTATCCATTGCAGACAACTCTTTTCAGAATGTGGTTCTTTATGGAAAGTGCAAAAATTGTCCATTCCTACTTCATTTAAATTTAAAACAGGAGAGTTGTTTGTAGTTGGATGAGGCTGATCATTTTCTTCTCTCTTCTTGTAGAAAGATTTAAAAGGCTTCCTAGATGTGTTGGCTGCCTTATCCTTTTCAAGATCTACAATCTTATTGGACATTTTTTGCATCATTTTAACCACATTTTTGTCTGTCGATGGCTCTTCCTTATTTCTAGTTAGTAACAAGGTTTTCTTATTAGTTGTTGGTTTTGTTTCTTCCTCAAGAGCGTGTTTAGCAATGTTGTATGTTTCTTCTTCTACTTTCCTAGCTTCTTCGAAATTTTCTATTAAAGTAGTTTTCTTAGTTCTTTTGACAAACATTGCTATTGGAGGATCAAGTGTTGTTGTATAATATTCCACTAAAGATTCTTCTGCAGGTTTAGCAGCCTCACTAAAATTATTTAACAACATAGTGAATCTTTGGTTAAATTCTTGAACCTTCTCTTTCTTTTCCATTCTCATGGACAACAACTCTTTCATGAGTGTAGCTATTGTTTTCTGATTTCCATATTTCTTTAAGAAACATTTTTCAAATTCTTCCCAATTTGGTATTGAATTGGCTTGTAAGCTAAAGTACCATGAAGATACCTTAGCCTCGAAAGTATAGGGAAAGAGTCTACAGACTACGTCTTCATGTTACACATTCAAAAGGCTCAAAGCTAAATAAAATATCTTAAGGTAATCTTCAGCAGAGATACATTTCCCAGGCTCATACTTAGGCAAACCTTTCTCAGGATTCTTAGGTAGATCGTGAAAAGGTCCAGCCAAATTCAAAGCTCCTCTTGCTCTCCATGCAAGTACAGCCATGGCTCCACATGGAGAATTAGGTGGAGTATCATGAGGAGTATGAGGTGGATAATTCTTTGGAGTATAAGTTTCCTCAAGATCGAGAGGATCTTCGAGTTCAATTTCTCCAAGAGGTTCTGTGATTTCTTCTAAAGATAAATCTACTAATTCTTCAAAGCTTTGAACAAGAACTGAATCACATGTGTATTGTCTTTCCCTTCTAAGAGCTCTTCTTCTAGGGATAAAAGGGATCGCATTCAAACCGCCAAGCTCCTTAACATAAGCACAGGTATGTCTTCTCAAGTTTGCTACTTCAGCAAAAGGTATAGCATACAGTGTTTCTTGATGTTCAAATTCAGAGTTAGAATTTTCTTGATTTGTTACTTCCAGATATGAATTGTCTGGGATTGTTGTTCCAAGCGGGTTTCCAGTTGGATTTCCTCTTAAAGAAGAGTCTCCTTTATCAGCCATGCACTGGTGGCCTTGTTGATGCCTCGGATATCGCTGCATCAATCAGCAAGGGATTCTCCCCAATAAGCAATGCCAACTAGATCGCTCACCGTTTGGTGTGGGGAATCCATCCGGTTAACGGTTCCGGCGACCGTGAGTTTTAAAGATTTGTTTGTTTTACCGGTTGCCGCCCGATCCATCGATTATATATTTTATATTTAGAATGATATGCATGCTCCCTAAACTAAATGCATGTGGTAAACAAATCTATGCTAATCTGATTTAATCTAAACTATCCTATCCTATAAGGAGCAGATTTAAAGAATGGGTAAATAACTGGAAAGCACACCCAATAATTCCACAGATAGATGTTAAATTGAAAGGAGCATTTACAACAGAAAAGAAAGATTATCTAAGATAGCTCAGATAAATGTAAGTATTCAATTACCCATTTAACACAGAAATTTTGCAAAAGAATATGAAACCATTCATAGCAAAGAATTAATTCATAAGAGCCAGGAAAGATCTCACAGGAAATGTATGAAAAGTGCAGAAATAGTTCAGCAGTTAATCAACAAGACTCCATGCAAAACGTTGTGCCAGCTTCCATAGGCCAAAACAATTTTTCCATTGATGTAGCAGAAATAGTTCCTTTACAAGACAGAAAAAGAATTTCACCTGCCATAAGTCCTTTGTCTCTCCTTCTAATTAGCTATATATAGCTTTACAAGATGTGCCCAGAGTTGCCACCTATACCCTAACCGTTTATATTCCTCTAATTTGTCTTGTAGTGCTGAATATTACATAAGAGAAATATCTCAAAAATTTTGCAACAATGGGAGTTAAAAATTACAAGTCATTTAATATTCCAAATGTATATACACAAATAAATGTTCATGAGGCACGCTGGCGGACGCAAGTTATCCCTGAGCCGGCTCCTTTGGTGACTGAGGCGCTTCTGGGATTGCTGGGGTTTCTTCTTGCACTACTGCAATGGCTGGGCCACTTTCTGATGTGGTAGCTTGGCTGGCTGCCAATGCCTTCTCCACCTCTGCTATATGAATTCCCCAGTGATTTGTGTCCCTTACAATATTTTTTCCAACTAGGGGACTCATGAATCTGAGAGATATTTCTTGCTTGGCTAGTTCTTCTGCTAAGACGGTTATTTAGGCCGTAGTGACCCAGAGGATTTCTTCTAGGCTGTGTTTATGAACAACAACTTGGCTGATAAATTGGTGTAGATATTCTGCTTTCAAGATGTCCAGCTTCTGCACATATTCACTTTCTTCCTGGAGTTCTATACTTAGATTAGCTAAATACTATGCATTATCCGGGAACTCTTCTATCCTTTGGGGCATAGCTATTCGGCAGCTTTCCTGTGTGGTCCATATTTGAGAGTACACAGTCTTGCTCCACTCATAAGTGGGCGAGGTTACGGTGGCCAACTTTACTCCGCAGTATTTAGAATACTCTAGGGTGTGTATATCTACCTTGTATTCAACAACAGACTTAAGGGGAAGAGTTGTTGGGAGCCCTGACTTCCCTTCTCTCCATTCGATGTGATTTTTAATCTCCCCACTGATGCGTGCGTGCTTCCTCCTGATCTTGGTGGATTCAACATTGATTTCCTTGACTTTGGTCATGACTGCTTTTAGTTTGTATACTTCCTCTGCTATGAGTTCTCGAACTCCATAGGTCTCTCTCAGTATTCCACAAGCCTGCACATGGAAGGGGTTGATGTCTCCCATTTTGTTGTTTGCCAACTCCAATTGTTGCTCTAACGATTCATTTTCTCCTTGCAACTTCTCAATGCACTCCTTCAGGTCATCGATCTCTTGAAGGTTGTCAAATTTATCCGATTCAAGCTTCAAATTCTTATCTTTAAGTTCTGCATTTTATGCATCTAATATTCTTATTTGTATTTCCAAAGCTCTCCTATCAACCTCCAATTGTTGGAGTTTTTTATTTAATTCTTCCTTTTGAGATGTGAGAGCATTATTCTTCTCGATCATCAGATTTGTATAGTTCTGCTCTTTGACTAAAGCTTCCTGATGTTGTTGCACCTTCTCCTTTTCTTCATCCAAGCTATCTCCCAGTATGTTAACATTGTCTACGGTTGTTGTAACCGTGGCTACAGAGATGGATTCTAGGAGCCTAGCAGCCTCTTCTGTGTTCTGCATGACCGTGGTCTCATGTGTGGTGATGATGTCGGGCCGAAAAGGTCTTTTCAATTTGGAACTTGTCTCTTTGACAATGGTATTTATTTTCTTGTTGTAAGCAAAGTTCTACGAATTAGAAACTGTACTGCCTTTGTAAGGTGTAAAAGGGACAATGGGGAAATCTCTTATGGGGGAATCCATGTCTAAATTTTGCAGGTCTGGGCTCTTGGGATCAATATCCTCTTGAGACTTCTTTTCTTCCTCCTCTTTCTTTTGTGCCTCTTCCTCCTGCTCCCTTCTTAATGCATCATGTTGTTCTTGCTCCGCAATTCTTTCTTCTTCTTCTTGCTTCCTTGCCTCAACTTCGGCTGCTTGGATTCTCAAGTTCTCTTCTTCTATGCATTTATCTTCTTCAATTTTCTTTGCTTTTTCTAGGAGCCTTTGTTTTTCTATGGCATCCTTTTCTCTCTGTGAGTATGTTTTCCCCACAACATTTGAGCTCAAGCTGGCCCCTTCTTTGCATATTTGGAAAATATGTAGCTCAGTCATATTGTTGATCCCCCTATATGCTTCCTCTTGTGGATCAAAAAAGTTGGAATACTCACAGGGAGTGGAGAGTTCTTTGCAATGTTGTGCAATTTTGCCCTATCGATCATTCCTGTGAAAAATCCTTTCTCCAAAATGAAAACTACTCAATTCTACAACAAACTCTTTCACAGTTGCAATCCATGAAAACTTGTAGGCCCCGAAATAGAAGAGTAAGGGTGGAAAAGTGGCTTTCTTGGCCTTCTACAGGGTATTACCCATTCCATCAATGAATACCTGCATTACCATCTCCTTGTGGACTATATAATCTGTGGCGTATCTTGGTAGAATATACGGGGTTTTGGATTCTCTGTACATCCTTATGTAGGTACCTTCTGGAGAGAAATAGAAATCACCATATTTCTCCAAAGCTTCCATGGTGTTCTCAGACAGGCAGTTGGGTTCTTCATTAAATATTAATTGATAAAGAGGCATGATGAACTCTTCGCAAATGAGCTTGTAATCCCTCTTGTAATTTTGAACCCGTAATATTTTGTAGGCAATGAACATCGGTCCTTCTACCGAGCTCCACATGCATCCCAACTTGGGAAAGAGACATTTTTCCACGATACAATCTATGAGGTAGGAAGCCAGATAGAATTCTTCCTTCCTCTCCACTAACCCTTCTTGAGCCATTGTTATAGCTGATGACAGACTATCTGAGATGATATTAGCCCAGTTGAAGATTGTCCCTTTGGAGGCTACATAGTGGATGATACAGACCCATTGTAGCACAAACATCGTCCCATCGGGTCTCCCGAAGATTCTGCTTAACATGAGAGCGATCAGTCTGAATGGAAGCCTCCGATTATGAACCTCATACTCTTCACTGTATTTTCTTCTGATTTGTATTCCTACAATTAACATCCTTCTTTCCATGTCTCGATTATCCATATGGATTCCTTCCAACCATGCATCATCAAGCCGCTGCTGTGCTTTGGGTAATTTGTAGGCCGTTGAGATATAAGACGGGAGAAACGAAGCAAAGGCCTTTCCTGTGCTATCTGTTATGACTCTTGTTTCAGTGTTCGCATGTTGCAACAACCATCCAATTACTTCTAAGCACGGGAAGAGTTATGGACGTGTGGTCGCCTTGGATATACAGGAGTTTCGGATGTTCTGATATAAACAGTCCTCCTCAATAAGATCCTCAGGGAAGTCCTGATCTCTTATCATGCGGTAAACATCTCCCCAATTTACTTCTGGAGGCACACCTGTAGTGCACTTGGTATCTTGGAACATTGTTTCTACTCTTGTGCTCTTGTCAACTGCCTTTGATTTCCTCTTGCCGCCTTTAGCCATTTTGAAAATCCTGTTAAACAATTAACGTGAATAAACATGCATGACATAATGTTGACAACCCAAACTAATGTCCATTAGATAATTTATTCATTTCAACCAAAACTCCGGAACATGTTCCCTTCACATATCAATTTAAAAACTTGTGAAAGCATTAATTAGGTTATCCTTGTAGTCGTTGTGGTGATTAGGAATTATGATGGCCAATTGATCAAGGTTGGTCCAGGTGCTTAAGTCCTTGGAAACAGAACATTGACTGGTGTGCAAGCACGGAAGGTATAAATTTATTGAAAACGGAGACACCCACGATTAGGTGCAAGACATGGAAGATAGGGTCTAGTAGGTGATGGGTAAGTGCACCAAAACGATATCCTTGAGGCATAGTTAGGGTTGCTTAACAAAACGCATCTTAGGTTGGGCGCAATAAGTCATATGGGACTATGAGGAACAAGCCCCAATGTTGTTAATGATAGAATGTGATTTACCAAACTAATGGAATGACCTTTGAATAATCGAGAGGCTCTGGACTTAACTGCGACTAAGAAGAAAAAGTTAGGCAGTATGATACTTTGCGTTAGGTGCACCATGGGTTGATGACAGGCACAAACGCCTCGGGGAAAAACCATGGCTAGAAAAGAGCGAATCGAAACGACGGATCCGACCGCTTTTAAGCAGGAACAAACATTCCTAACAGGGCTTGCGAATGTACTTACCTGGAATTTATGGCGCGGA
Source organism: Larix kaempferi (assembly GCA_027924585.1). Classification (NCBI taxonomy): domain Eukaryota; kingdom Viridiplantae; phylum Streptophyta; class Pinopsida; order Pinales; family Pinaceae; genus Larix; species Larix kaempferi. Next base: position 3,769,568 of record BSBM01001510.1, read on the forward strand.
TTCGATGATTGTCGAGAGGTCTGTGAATCCACGTCTTCAATTGACAATGAACATGCTTCATGGTTCAAACAGAATGGAACACAGTCTAGGTGATGAAACATAATGAAATGCCAACGGCGTTGGCCCCTATATATTCAAACTGGTGTTAACACCCAAAAAGTGTTCACTACCTCATCTACCACATTATATGGCTCATTTGTCCATTTTCCTACCATATTTCCCTTAAAATCCCAAAAAATCTCATTTAAAAGCCTCCAAAAGGCCTAAAAGCCTCCAAAAGGCCTAAAAGCCTCCAAAAGGCCACAAAACCCTCAAAATAGCCTAAAAAAGGCTAAAAAACCCCTTTTTCCTCCAAAAATATCCAAAATTCCTCAAAAATAGAAAAAATCCCCTAAAAAGGGAATAAAAAATATAAAATAATGAGGAAAAGGAGGAAAAAACCCTATACAGCTGCACAAAACCATGTGTTTCCCAAAACCATGGGTCAGCACTCCACCACCAAAAAACTATAAATAGGTGATGGAGATCCCTTATTCCACATCCACAATCACAAGCACCCTTACTCTGCCAAAATCTCTCTCGAAACCCTAGTTCACCATTGAACTACTTTCACCTTGAGAGCCACCTTTGGCCCATTCCCACCATTGGAGAAAGAGAAGGAGCATATTGGAGCTTGGAGCATCCTCTTGGACATTGCAAAGAGCTTCATCAAACCTTCACATTGAAGGTAATATCAATACAAAACCCTTGTTTACAAATTGTTGTTTATTTTTCATGCATGTGTTTTAGATTAGTTTTCATTTCTGTTTTAGCTTAATTATTTACATTTAATGAACTGCTACTAAGGAGTCCATTCTCCTTAGTAGGTGCTCATTTGCACAAGCTAGGGGTAAAACCCTAGCTACAACTGGTACGTGCGAAACCTTAATGCAGTGGTTGCATGTCATTAAATGGGTTTTAAGGCTACGTACGGCTGGGTCATGTCGAAACTTTTTTCAATAAATGCGACCATCAAAAGCGGGAGGGATATGTTAACGCTTCCAACCCACACGGGAAGAAAAGCTGAAAATAGTCTGCCATTGTGGGGGAGTTGTGCGAATGCTTCCGTGAATAAGTCATATACCGCAGTGGACTTAAGTGAACTTTTCCTCTCTCGCGAGAAAGTTAGCCAAGTTCTTCCAAAAATATGCCAAGGTTTGCGGGGCAGAAGAAAAAGACGAGTCTCTCCAAAAAACTTGTTGATGGTTTCCGGTGTTTGTGGAAGGGTTAGATGAAAGCTTCCGCCGTAGTGGAAGGATTTGACGAGTTTGTTCCGCCGCGAGCTCATTTGAGTAAACGTTTCGCCTTTTCGGAGGCTTTGTGATAACGTTTCCGCCGCGTTTTGACTTGGATTTTTTCTTCCGTGGTTTCGGAAGACTTGGGACAACTCTTCCGCTGTTGCGGCGAAGTTAGCTCAGTGCTTCCGTCGTTACGGGCAAAAAGACTAAGTTTAATTTGGGAAAAAGACATAACTCATAAAAAGGTTCTGAGGAAAGTTAAGATCAAAAGCCAAGTAACTGGATGCCATGATAAAAAGCTAAGGCAAACATATTCCAAAAAAGGAGGGGACCCAATATTTTTTCAAAATCTAAGGGGAAGTGTTGTTCCGACAATAGGCCCTCCTTCTAGCGCCAAAAACTGTTGATACCTCAAAAATCGTAGCATCAATCAGCAAGGGATTCTCCTCGGTAAGCAAGCCCAATTAGATCACTCATCGTTTGGTGTAGGGAATCTGTCCGGTTAACGATTCCGGCTACCGTAAGATTTAAAGATTCTTGTTCTTTACATTCGTTGAAGCCCGATCCATCGTTTATGTATTTTATTTTAAAGATGATATGCAAGTGCTCTAAGCTAAATGCAGGTAACTAATCTAAGTTAATCTAAAACTGTATAAGCAAATTTAACCTATCCTTGCAAGGAGAAAACTTTAAAGATGAGTAATACACTGAAAGAAACATCTAAAGATCAAACATATAGCTATTTAATCATAAAGATGCAGTTCCAGCAGAAGATAAAAGATATTAAAGATAACTTTAATTCAGTTAGCACATTCCATTACTCATTTGAGATAAACATCTTTCCACAGAAAAAAAAGGGAGAACATTCATCACATAGAAAAAATTCATAACAGTAAGGAAAGATCTCACAGTAATGTATAGATGATAAAGGATTAATCCAGCAAACATTTAACACATCCTCTAGGAAAAAATGAAGTCTCCCAGGCTTCCATTAGGCAAAATCGAATCCCTTATACATGTAGTAAAACAATTCACATACAGGATAGGAAATGTCTTTCACCTGCAAAAACGTCCTTTCTTCTATCCTCTATTCATCTATATATAACTTTACAAAATGCTCCTTGAGCTGCCAGGTGTACCCTAATCCTAGGAATATTTAATTTGTCATTTAGTAATTTATTCCAAAATTGAGATAGTTCATGGAATTCTTTTACACAAAAGACAAAATAAAGGACAGTTGTCTTTTGACATCTTTTATGGTAAAACAATTAAGTCTTAGATGGGCCGACTGCTTCATTTGGACATTCTTCTTCTGCTGCTTTGTTTTCTCCAGTGGGCTCATTTGCTTTTGCTGCATTTTCCACTTCCTCGATGTAACTGGTCCACTAACCGATTTCTCTTACGACAGTCCTTCCTCTTGATGAGATGGTCACATTCCACGCTATCTTGTGCTTGCGCAAAGATATTTTGTTCCTGTTGTAGCCTTTTGTGCAATATTTTCCAGAAAAAAGATATGACAGCAGGTTGCTCAATAGACTGATGGATTTCTTCTGGGGTTATAGCCTCAACCTTTTTTAAATAATCCAGCTCTGCATCCAAATTCTTTTGCAATTATGCTAGGTATTGTTCTCTTTCAGGGAATTCATTAATACCTTGGGGCAGAGGCATGTGATACTTCTCGTGGGCCTCCTTGATCTTCGAGTAGATAATGTGGCATTTTTTAATGGTCTTTCGGATCTCAACACTTAATCTATCACTACAATCTTGGCAAAACTCGAGAACTCCAATGTCCATGTCGAATTCCTGATCTGTTGTAGCTCGTAGGTTTAAGGTAAAACCAGACATTCCTATTCTCCATTCAAATTGTTGCTTGCGTTCCAACACATGATGTGCATACTTGTTCTTTATTCTAAGAGCCTCAACTTCAATAGATGTCATCTTTGTTATCATATCTTTCATGACGCGGACTTCTTATGAGATCAGTACTAGCAGTTTATGAGTTTTCCTCTACAGATCACAAGCTCGACTGTAGAATGTGGCCATATCCTTTTTCTTCTCATTAGCTTCCTTGAGTTGTTATAACAACCCAACCTTTTCTTTTGTCAATCTTTCCAACTCTGATATGCGAACCTTCAAGTTCCTTTGCTCATCTCCCAAAATTGCAAGTTGCATCTCTAATGAATTCTTCTCATTTTCAAGCTGCAGGGCTTTCGAAGTTGTTTCCAACTTCTCTTCTGCCAGCTTGTTATACTTCCTTTTTAACTCATTACTCTCCAACAGAGTCTTATCTCTCCATACTTCTTCCTTACGGGAACTAGGTTAGAAACCCATTCTGAGTGTTGAACTTTAAAAATTATTTTGGCATCTAATAATTTATTCAACTCCTTTTGAATTAAAGGTTCGAGAGTAGGATGCATTCTTCTCAACTGTTGTTGAAATGGCTTAACACCTGCCTTCATTGGTATGACATGCTGAATGATACGAGTATCGTATGTTTTCAGATCTTCATAAGTTCAAGCAAACACATCCTTATATTGCCGAAAAAGCTTAATGAAATTATCCCTTTCACCCGGTGAACAACATTTACTAAGATTAACATACTTTGGTTCAGTTTCTGTGCCCATATTTATCAATTCATGCTGCATAGAAGAGCTATGAGTTTTAAAATTTGTTGGTTTCTTGAACTTTCTCTACAGATCGAACAAACTTTCAAGTGATCTCACTCCTTTGGGCATGAAATTCCCTTTGACTGCATCTTTGTTTTTTAGATCAGAATCATGCTTTTCCTCATCTATAATAGCCTCTTAGAACATGATTTCATTCATAAGGAAACTAATGATCTGATCGTCTTCATTGAACACTCTGATATTTGTGACATTATCTAGGACAGAAGGCCTGAAAACCAATTCAATAGAACATTTATTATTAGTAGGCACTAACCTGGAAGCGGAAGTAGCTAATAAATCGACTGCAGCATTTTGTAATCTAGGAACAGATTTTATATTAAAAGCATCAAAGTGCGTAATTAAATCCCATACCTCAGACTGATAACCTTTCAAATGTGGTGAAAGATAATGAATTGTATCTCTTACCTGTCTGACAACTATTTCCGAGTCACCAAAGAATTTGAGGTAGTTAACGTTCAAACCAATGGCTTTCTTTAAACCGTGGACTAAAGCTTCATATTCAACAGTATTGTTAGTACAATCGAACTCTAATCTACAAGATAAGAAGTGTTTATTCCTTTTAGGGTCGACTAGAACACAACCAACTCCGGATCCTTCCTGAGTTTTGGAACCATCAAAGTATAGAATCCAAAATACATTCTCTGATATAACTAGGTTAGTAACTTTATCCTATAAGTCAGTGACTAAACTAACTATGTTACAGTCGATATCATCAGCCCGAGAAAATTGAAGGAGATCGGACTATTCATCTGATTCATGACTAACATTCTCTGATTGATAATTACCCGGCTCAATTTATAAGAAACAATTCCCCAAAACTGAAGATGAGAAAGCTAAAGCTTCATTCTTTTCTTCTAGCCGAGTTACGTTCTGTTTCATTAGCGGTTCTCTTAGTCATTTAATCTGATTTTGCCTATTCTGATATGGTAACTACAGGTGAGACCAGTCTATAGAGAAATAACCATCTAACTTTGTAGACCGGTCCCTACTCAAGATCAAACCATAAGCTTCAGGAATATCAACTACCATTATATCGATAAACTGACAACCCTAGGATCTGCTGACAATCTAATAAGTACATCTTTCATTTCCCCAATGACTTTAACAACGGTTTTATCTAGTTGAATAATCTGAGCTGGGGATGGAATTGGATGTCCATTAATCCTTTTGAAAATTGACAATGGCATCACATTTGAGGAAGCTCCAGAATCTACCAATCAGTTATGCACATTGTAATTTAGCAGCTTGTTCCTGTAGTATTCTTTCTTCTTCTTCTCTGAAGGCTTTTTCTTACTGCTCCTTCTGGTTTCTAGCAGCTTCCTCTTCCTATTCCTTTTGTATTCTAGTAGCTTCTTCTTCTTGTTCCTTTTGGATTCTAGTAGCGTCTTCATCTTGCTGCAACTTGATAGCCTACTCTTGTTGTAATTTGGCAGCCTGTTCTTGTTGAATCCATGCTGCCTCTTTATCTTGTTGTTGCATGATAACCTGCTCCTGTAGGATTCCATCCCCTTCTTCTTTTTCCATTCCTGTTGAATCCCCTGATTGGGACGCTAGTGCCTCTTGCTCCTTTTGGATTAGGCCGACAGGCTTGGGAGTAGAACTCTTTCCACCTTTCTTCTTGTAGAGTTTCCCTAATTTTGTTAAGTTTCAAGCACTATGAAAGAACTCTTCATCTTGGTCCATAAGATGGGTGTACTCAAAGGTAGTTTTGACATCAATAACATGTCTAGCAACTCTACCAAAATGGTCATGCCTCCTGAAAAAATTTGTACTGAAATGAAATTTTTCCAAGTCCTGAACATAGTTTTCTCCCTCTTTTTCCCTCGGGAAGCTGTATGTGCCGATAGTAAAAGGCATTGCGGATATATCCCTTCCTTCCTTTCAGTGAGGATTCTGTTGATTCCACCAACGCTGAAGAGTTTCCTTAAGGCTACACTGTGTATCACAAAATTTGTAACATACCGGGGAAGCAAAAAGGGAGCTTGGGACCCTCCCCTCATATGGATGTAGGTGTTACACCAAAATGTCGTCACCCTTGTGCAAGTGTCGCAAGTGTCGCAAGCGTTTCAATTGTCGTCATCCTGACCTAGTGTTATCACCATGACCATTGCAAGTATCGTCATTATGACCAAGTGTTTTCATCATGACTGTTGTGATAATGTCGTCATCTTGACCATTGTGTAAACTCTTTGCTATTTTACCTAAACCCATTTTAGAGTAAAAAACACATCCCTGAAGTTTCCCATGACTGGAGGGCTTAACTGACCTACTTTTCAAGGTCGTCGCAGTCTGCCCTTGTGCAAAATGCGACATTGCAGGTTGTCCTAATGCAACATGCAACGATGTCGGTTATTTGGATAAAAGAGTATCTTCGAACCCATTCTCGAATATGAGTGATGTGGAGGCCTATCCCTAGTCTCTAGGTGAGGTGGCATTTCGGTTCCTAACCTTATGGGAAAATCCCTTAACCATCTCCCCCTAATCCTCAACCTACCCTATCTCTTTAGCCCTATATAAACACCCACTCTCTCCATGAGAGGGGGGAAGGTCTATGGTACCCTTATGCTGATAGGATCCATACTGATGATTGGGAAGCTTGTACCATATTGGAGACTTGGCTTGGACATGTTGGATGGAGGATGCGACGTTGAGGCTTTGGTTGTAGCTTCATCCTTTTCTATGTATTCCCACTTTTTATACAGTTAATATAATCTCTTTCCATAAATGTTGTCTCGTTGATGATGTTTAGAACTTTCTTCCTCAACTATTAGTTTAGATCAATTATTGTTTAGATATCTTGTATTGCTTGTACCGTTTCCATATTGTCTTGACAAGTCTTGCAGCTGGAGATCTGACGACTACGAGACTTGGAGCAACAACAAGGAGAAGGATCCGCGATTTGAAAGGTACAATATCTAAGTACTCGATCTGTAACTAGATCTAGGAAATGAGTTTTATATTCTATACTATTTGTTCTAGACTTGAATTAAGCTAGGGAGATCACGCCTTAGATCTGTCTTTGATAGATTGTCCATTAACAAATCTAGCGACCATACTGGGGAAGAACATTGTTGTTTTCAATCTGAATGTCAGTTTCAATTGATTGCTTTTCCAAGCCATCTCTTTGGCCATTTGCTTCTTAAGCCCTTTCACCATCAGATCTTCGCTTTGAAGAGTCTGATTGCCTTCCTTTGAGTTTTTACTTCTCATTGGTAGACCCTTTTATGCTCATTATCTAGAGAATTGGTTCATTTTTGGACTTAGATCTTGCCTGTTGCACCTGGTCAATGTACCCAGAGCAACATTGTGTTGTTTTTTATTTTTGTTCTTTTCCTGTTAGTCTGTCGTCACAGCCTTGCCATTAGTATACTGTGATGTCGTCGCACTCCCCACTCTAGTGAACTACGACGTCGCACTGTGCATAAGCACAGAGTGCACCGATCTGCCATTTTTTGCCGTACAAGCACCTTTTCTCCATTTCTGATTTGAGTTTTGGTTTGTGTACAAACTCCTATGCACTGTACCTTCCAAGCAGAGCCCCTTTTGTCCAACAGTGTTTTGTTTGGCTTGTTTGTATTTTTTTTTGGATCTTTTGAGATTTGGATTCATGTTTGGCCCTTTGAGTCAAAACTAGTGTTTTGAACCATCTCAAGGTTTTGAGATCATTTTTGGTTTGGTGTGACTAACTTGTTTTAAAGATTTGAAAAAGGTGGGATACCCATGTCTTTTTGAGCCTCTTTCTCTTGGTTTAGGCATCTTGTTTCTTTTACATGCTAAGCTATCTAATGGTTATTGTAAAATATTGATTCTTTGTCTCCACTTTAGTTCAAAGAAAAGCTTGATTTTGTCACTTTTTTGCTATATTCATGAAATTGGAAAACATGAGTATTCTTCTTGCTTTAATCTGATCATTCATAGGAAGAAGACAAGGCTTGTTTCAGTTTTGTGTGCATTTGAGTTCGATAAGATTGTTAAGTGCTTGTCTTTGTCTTGCATTTGATTGGAAATGTTTGTGGAATCCTTTTTTCTGTAGCTTAGATGTGTCTTTTTCAAGTGTAAAAAGATAGGAAATGAGTTATGATTATTGCATTTGGTAGATTTTGAGCCTCTCTTGAGTGCGTTTGAGTTGTTTGGGTGCTTGCCATTTTTCTTTGGGAATTTCTGAAAGATTAGAATGCTGTAGATATCTTCTCACTTTCTGTATATAGATATGAAAAGCGTTGAGTTATCGAATATCATTTTTGGTACATGCATTTGAAAATTGAAAAGTGCTTCATCATCTTGTCTTACACATTGTTAAGACTAGTTGCATCTTTCATTTTTTGTATGCTTTTTAGTTGATCTTTGTAGAAAGTTAGAATTATTGCATTCTAGGAAGGAATTCTTCTTTTCACTACTACTTAAGTACTTTTGGTTTGAAAGAAAGAAAAATCTCTCCTTACTTTAAGTAGTTTTCATTGAAAATGAAAGGAAAATGTGCATTATCATGTAGTTGAGGATTGCATTATGTTTACATTTATGTACTCACCTCATGCATCCACCTAACTGTACAAGATAAAATTAATGCTAGCTTAGGTTAAAATCATTTAGTAACTGTGTGTAAGTTAGAGACGTGTTCCGGTGTCGTTAAGCGTGGCAGTTGTCGTTATTTGCCAGCACTGTATCCCGAGGGTATTGTAGTCTTCCACGTACATCGGTATATCGAGCTCCTTCACGTACCCACCAAGTACCATAATCCGTACTTAGCATATATCGAAGGGTGTATCACGTACTCGACACGTATATCAGGAGGTCTCTTGCCGAACGGTTGTGCATTAAACAACACCACTACGGATTTGAGCTCCCACGTACCTTGCGTATATCGGAAGACACCATTAGGATTCCTGAAACCAACCGATTTAACCATTTGGCCATCTTGGCAAAGCAATACACCGAGAACAAAACTCGGGGAGATTAGCACACACATACTGTCCAGGTAATCAGGTATGCAGGAAAGGGTACGATCCCAATCCTCCTTGTCGCGTCATATTGTTGGACCCTGCAGTATATACGGTTTACGATGCCTTGATAATCCTATGAGGTTCCAGACTTTGAATCCACTCCTATTCACACAGTTTGCTTGTTTCTTTTAGACTTGAGTATTGTTTTATTTGTGTGGTACTTTAGAGACTCTTAGGAAGTTTAGATATGGAAGATTCTTTCGGGACTACCAACCAAGGCACCCCTTTCCAAGGTATGCCATTTGTTATTCCCCCTTGTGGAACTGTTGGTCCTCCCTTTATGGCCAGGTTGAGTCTTCCTGGATTGACGATAGGATTACCAGTGTGGTTATTCTCCAATCCAGTTACGCCAAGTGCACCAATCGTGTCCAACCTAGGTCCTTCACCACATGAGCATCAATCTCATGATGACCCTTCTCCTTCTCCATCGAAAGTTGAATCGGCTTCCATCTTTTCCTCTTCTCCTACTGAAAACTCTGATGTTAGTAAGAAGGCTGGTGTGAAGAAGAATAAAGGGAAGATTAAGAAGAAGAAAGATAAGGAAGAGACTAAGCGTCAACAATCTTCCTCTAATGGCACTCATTCTATGAGAAAACCTTGTAAGCCAAATTTCCCTTGCAAACTTTGCAAGGGTGATCACCTTCTCAAGGATTGTCCTGGTATTTCCCGTGTGTCAGAAGTGTGGTCTAAAAAAACAAAACTGCTTGTATCGTCAACCTCTGACCATCATGTTGATGATACTCCCTTGACGAGTGACCCATTTGTGAAGGGTTTGAAGGGTAGATCTGCAGACCCTTGTTGGATATGCAAGGGCATGCATCATACTTACCTTTGTCCAAGCATGGATGAAGCTTCATAGTGGTTGGAAGATATTACTAGCTCTCAACAGGTGCTTCCAACAAGTGATAGTATGTTGTCCCTTGACCCCCCACTGGTTGACCAAGTGGTCATTTCAGTTTCATCTGCAATTGATCCCACTCTTCCTTCGGAGAGTGAAGTGATTGAGTCGATCTCATCTCCACTCGATCCTGCTCTTTCATTGGAGAAAGTCTAGACTGAAGCAGTCACCATGACACAATCTTCGTCTCATTCTTATCTTCCAAGTGAGAATGAATTGGAAACCGCTAATGTTTTCCTAGTCAGTTCAGAATGTCCTAGGCAAGGGGAAACCCTGTCCATTCCTACAGGACCCCCCCCAAGTACTAAGGTCATTTCCTTTGATTGGAATGGCCTAACAGAATCTCGTCTTCCTTCAAGTATTCCTTTTCAAATATATGTAGGAGTTTCCGATAAAGAAATATTTCGTATGATAGTTGATGAAGGAGCTTATGTTAGTATTTTATCCTCAACTGCTTGGCAAGCTATAGGTTCCCCTCAGCTTGTGCTAGTCATTGACCAAATTTTGGCTTTTAATAGAAGGCCTATCGGACCTTTAGGGATTCTCCTGCAGTTACCTGTCACGTTGAGAGGTAAAATTGTTTATGTTGATGTCATGGTTGTCTAAGGTCCTTTAGATTTCAATCTACTCCTTGGACGTGATTATGTCTATGCTATGAAAGCTGTAGTGTCCACGCTCTTTTGAGTGGTGTATTTTCCTCATCATGGAAATATTGTGACCATTGATCAGCTTCCCTTCGTGACACCCACTCATCATATGACTCATAGTCATCAGAATTCCCTAAATGTTCAGCATGTTTTAGTGGTTTCTTCCCCCTGGGGATGGGGGGTATGAGCATAGTTTATGTTCTGTTTCAAGCTCGTTAAAAAATGAAACCAACCTTCAAGCAAAGTTTCTCTTTGATTTCAAGCTTGCATAAAAATGAAACCATTTCACATGAGCATAGTTCCCGTTCTATGTCAAGCTCGTTAAAAAATGAAATAGGTTCCTACAAGCACGGTTTATGTTATGTTTCAAGCTCGTTAAAAAATGAAACCAACCACCCTAGCATAGTTTACCTTTGGTTTCAAGCTTGCATAAAAATGAAACCATCCATTGGAGCATAGTTTTATTCTATTTCAAGCTCGTTAAAAAATGAAATAGACCCCTCTAAGCATAGTTTACCTTTGGTTTCAAGCTTGCATAAAAATGAAACCATCCCTTGGAGCACAGTTTTATTCTATTTCAAGCTTGTTAAAAAATCAAATAGACCCCTCTAAGCATAGTTTACCTTTGGTTTCAAGCTTGCATAAAAATGAAACCATCCCTTAGAGCACAATTTTATTCTATTTCAAGCTCATTAAAAAATGAAATAGACCCCTCTAAGCATAGTTTACCTTTGGTTTCAAGCTTGCATAAAAATGAAACCATCCATTGGAGCATAGTTTTATTCTATTTCAAGCTCATTAAAAAATGAGATAGGCCCCTCTAGCATAGTTTACCTTTCGTTTCAAGCTTCCATAAAAATGAAACCATCCCCTCGAGCATAGTTTTATTCCATTTCAAGCTCTTTAAAAAATAAGATGGGTCCCCTCGAGCATAGTTTTATTCCATTTCAAGCTCGTTAAAAAATAAGATGGGCCCCCTCAAGCATAGTTATTGTCTATTTCAAGCTTGTGTAAAAAATGAAATAGATCTCCCTCCCATCGTTTCGAGTCTCTCGATAGAGTTAGAATTTGAACCTTCATTTCATCTGATTCTCATTTTCCCCTCCCTAGTGAACATTTTCATATTAGTAGCCAGGTTGGTAGTTGGGTTAGCAAGCATCATTTTCAGATGAAATGAAGCTTGGGGGGCATGCCACATGTCGTACCATCAACAATCATGTTGAAGGAACACCTCCATGTTAAGCCGCTAGCAATCATGCTGGGGGCATTTACCAACCTCTAGGCATCATTTTGGGAAGGAACCCGTTAACGGGCCTTAACCGTTAGCGGAGTTTACCTTTGGCTTCAAGCTCATTAAAAAATGAAACCAGTCGTTTGAGCACAGATTAGTATTTGATTCCAAGCTCGTTAAAACATGGAATAAACCCCCTAAGCATAGTTTACCTTTGGTTTCAAGCTTGCATAAAAATGATGCCAGCTTCATGAGCATAGTTCCCTTTCTGTGTCAAGCTCTTTAAAAAATGAAACAAATCTTCTGAGCAGAGTTCTATTCCTGTGTCAAGCTCATTAAAAAATGAAACAAATCCTTTCCCTTTGAGTCGAGTCTCCTCGTCGACTTAGTACCTGAACCTTCTTTTCACCCACCTATGCCTTAGGCGAATGAAATGAAACTTGGGGGCATGTCTTCAACTTCTGGAAGTTACGTTGAAGTCAACTCGATCGCCTCTCCACACCACGTTCGAGCTAAGTCACTTACTCCCAGCAATCATGCTGGGGGCACACACCAACCTCTAGATGCCATGTTGGTAAAAAATTTCACCATTGGGAACATTTTCGAGCATACTTTCCTTTTTTAGGTTTCGAGCTCATTAAACCATGAAAATTATCTCAAGCATAGTTCATTTTATGCTACAATCTCATTAAAAAATGAAGCAGACATCCCGATCATTCTTCCAACATATCTTCGAGCTCGTTAAAAACAATAAGATAGTATTTGAGCTTACATTTTCACTTTTTTCGTGCTCTGGTTGAAACATGAAAAGTGGTTTGAGCTTAGTTTTCACTTTTTCGTGCTCTGGTTCAAACATGAAAAAGATTCCAAGTGCTTTTGATACCATTCTCGTGCTCGTTAAAAATTTGAGTAAAAAGGTGTGTCTAACGAGTATAGGTTTATCACTTTCTCCTGCCTCGCTAGACTATTTACGGAAAAGGAACTGTGCCGAGTTTACTTTTTCCTTTTTCGTACTCGATCATCAACCATGACAAAGTTGTTCATGGAGTCCTTTTTAAGCTCTTTTCAGACTCCCTAAATAGGAAAAGATTGCCAAGCGAACTTGATGCTTTCACGCTTGTAAAAGCATTTGAATGATCGTCTTTCTAGTGATAGTTTACCCCTTTTCCGGACCAAGAAGCACTATTTACGAAAAAGGAATACTCCAACCAACTATGGCTGGAAGAGTCCTCTCCCGCGTTGTTTTACCCTTTTTCAGACGATGAGGCTAAGTTTACAAAAAAGGACCGTTGGAGTCTCCTTTAGTTCTTTTCAAACTCTCTAAACATGAAATGACGCCGAGTTTTCCTTCTCTGGACTCGTTAAATTTTAAACATTGAAGGGCCCATTATGGGACGAACCCCTCCTTTCCTAAGTTCATAAAACATTTGGGATTGGACTCATCTATGAGATGAGCTATACCGAGCATCTGGTTACCCTCATCAAGCTCGTTAAAAAACAAGTGAGGCACTCATCATTCATGATGGGGAAAAAGGGAAGATTTTATGTTACATCTTAATTACGGTAGTACATAGTCACTCTTGAACATGGCACTCATTTGAATTTGCATTAAGTACTTGGATAATCTTTTTGTCCTCGAGTCTTGTCAATTCCATGAGTCGCGTCACTCCTTTGGATCAGCCAAAGAATGCTTCCACCATCAGTTGCATTAGGGGTTGATATCATTCTCGTCATGTCAATACTGCCAAATGTTAATACTGCCAAGTCATGCCATGCCCATGTTCAAGAGATGTTTCATTACTCATCATCTACAGTCAGTACAACTTCAATCATGTTGGTCTACCTTGAGTCATTCTTTCATGTTACTGTACCATCCGATCCACTCTACACATCTTTTGTCGTGTTTCGTGTCGATTGATGGGGGATTCATCATGGCCCTCCTTCGACGGATTCATCCTTGTCTACTTCAACTCATCATCCGAGGATTGAATCTAGAAACCAACCAACTACCTTGGCCCTGCATGCCTCAATGGTAGGTTACCTTGCTTTCATCATGAGTTTACATCATTGACTCTTGATTGAAAGATTTCATCTTGCGTTTGAATTCAAGTCATTTATTTGTGCTTGATGATATGTACTGTGATACCTTGGGAATCATTGACATCAATGGTGATCTCCCTCGCACTTGTTAACGGTTTACATCAATGACCGGTAATCAAGTGGTTTCTACCATGTTCGACGTCAATACATTTGTAATCACATGGATAGATTCGTATCATTGCGGGTTCAGCTTGAAGACCCTGGGGAGTCATGCTTTACCCAAGTTGCAATGGACTTTGTATTGAGTCATATTACACAGATCCACTTTTGTATTGGTCGTGGCTATGTTATCATCTCATCATGGATCTACGATTGTGTCTAGTAGCCATGATTGTGTTCATTCGGTCTTTACTATCATGGAACTGCAATGTATTGGTCGGAATCCATGTTTTGTGTTGTATGAGACTTGTGGATCTCAGGTCATTTTTGCAGCAACTCCTTCCAACCAGCAAGTCCTTGCCATTTTTCTTACTACAAATCATTTCACTTGTCTCATTTCGTCAGCTTCATGCTTTGGGGGGCATTATGTTACACCAAAACATCGTCACCCTTGTGCAAGTGTCGCAAGCATTGCAAGTGTCGTCATCTTGACCTAGTGTTGTCGCCATGACCATTGCAAGTATCATCATTATGACCAAGTGTCGTCATCATGACCGTTGTGCTAATGTTGTCATCTTGACCATTGTGTAAACTCTTTTCTATTTTACCTAAACCCATTTTAGAGTAAAAAACACATCCCTGAACTTTCCCATGACTAGAGGGATTAACTGACCTACTTTTCAAGGTCATCGCGGTCTTCCCTTGTAAAACATGCGACGTCGTAGGTTGTCCTAATGCAACCTGCGACGATGTCAGTTATTTGGATAAAAGAGTATCTTCGAACCCATTCTCGAATATGAGTGATGTGGTGGCCTATCCCTAGGCTCTGGGTGAGGTGGCATTTCGGTTCCTAACCTTATGGGAAAATCCCTTAACCATCTCCCCCTAATCCTCAACCTACCCTATCTCTTTAGCCCTATATAAACACCCACTCTCTCCATGAGAGGGGGGAAGGTATATGGTACCATTATGCTGATAGGATCCATACTGATGATTGGGAAGCTTGTGCCATCTTGGAGACTTGGCTTGGACATGTTGGATGGAGGATGCGACATTGAGGCTTTGGTTGTAGCTTCATCCTTTTCTATGTATTCCCACTTTTTATACAGTTAATATAATCTCTTTCCATAAATTTTGTCTCGTTGATGATGTTTACAACTTTCTTCCTCAACTGTTAGTTTAGATCAGTTATTGTTTAGATATCTTGTACTACTTGTATCGTTTCCATATTGTCTTGACAGGTCTTGCAGCTAGAGATCTGACGACCGCGAGACTTGGAGCAACAACAAGGAGAAGGATCTGCGATCTAAAAGGTACGATATCTAAGTACTCGATCTGTAACTAGATCTAGGAAATGAGTTTTGTATTCTGTACTATTTGTTCTAGACTTGCATTAAGCTAGGGAGATCACGCCTTAGCTCCATCTTTGGTAGATTGTCCATTAATAGTAGGTGCCTTTTTGGGCGTGGTAATAATCTCCAAATGCTTCAATAATGGGCATGGCGTTCTCTGATAGGCAATTTGGCTCTTCTACAAAAATAAGTATATATAGAGGCATGATAAACTTCTCACAAACCTGCTTGTAGTGGTTTGCATATCTACTTTCCCATGTGGGTTGGTAAGCCATAAAGAGATGAGTCTCTTTTCTATTCCATGTGCAACCCAAGCCCGGGAAGGTATGCCTTCTCAACAGGCAGTCTATTAAATAAGAAGACATGAAAAAGTATGCTTTCGTCTCAGTCATTCCTCCTTGAGCAGCGGT
Organism: Larix kaempferi; assembly: GCA_027924585.1. Classification (NCBI taxonomy): domain Eukaryota; kingdom Viridiplantae; phylum Streptophyta; class Pinopsida; order Pinales; family Pinaceae; genus Larix; species Larix kaempferi. Next base: position 3,785,269 of record BSBM01001510.1, read on the forward strand.
TAACTGCGAGACCAAACTTTCTGAAATTATATCATCCCAATTGAAAATGGTCCCAGACATGGCCACATGGACTATTACTGGTACCCAACCAAGCTTGAAAATATTTCCATTGGGCATGCCAAAGACTCGACTCAGCATCAAAACAATGAGTCTATAGGGGGTCTTTAGGAGGTTACTCTCATATTCATTGTTGTTCCTTTGTCTGATTTTCCTGTCACTTATCATCATTTTCCTAGAGGATTCCAGAGGGTCCGCAGTTTGCTCTGCTATCCAATCATTATCCAGCCAAGCTCTCACCTGGAGCCATTTTTTAAGTGGCTGTGATATGTTCGGGTGCAAAAGATGCCGGATTCATCCCATTCTTTTCATTGATGAACTTGGTGTCCGTTTTAACATGCGGGATCATCCAGCCGATGACCTCGAATCATGGGAATAACTCAGGACGATTTTCTTCCTTATGGAGGAAGGATGTCCTGATGTTTGCATATACCATAGTGTCTTCCAGGGGAGCTTGAGGTTAATCTTGATCCCTGATGAACCTATATAAGTCACCCCACTAAAATTATGGGGTGAAGCTTCCTGGGGGTACATTGGTGGTGGCTTGCGTATCACTGAACATGGTTTCAAGTGAAGTATCTAGCAAGATCTCCATGTCTGAATCCGATTCTACAAGCTTGGCCTTCTTCCTTGCATATTTTCTATGCATATCAAACCTGCATTGATAGGGTAGCACAAATGAGGAGTTTGGCATATTCATAAGCAGTTAACACCACAGACACAACCCATCATACAAAGTAACTAATCAATGAATAAGTGACAGCATATGACTCTTTTCAACTTCAAACATCCTTTTAGAATGATGGTAGGAAATATTAAAACAAAACAAAAACCATCCATGTAATAATTCCAAACTAAGTGCTTTTAAAACAAAATTGGAAGTTTTTGACGTCTCATTCATACACATTTCTATTGAGATGAACCAATAACCTTCCTCCATTAAAGGTAAGAACACTATACCATTTCGGTGAGATCGGTTATTCGGGTAAGGAGCGGGAAAGTTGGGAAGTAAATAGGTTTTGTTTTGTTTTCCTAACTACTTGATTTTGTTTCATTTTCCTACATGCTCAGTTTGAAGGAGACTACTTTTACACAATTACTCAAAAGATAATATTGCGCCGTGTGTGTAAGATCGCATCGTATTAATCAATGAGTAAGATGGTATTATAAGATTGCCTCATATTGATAACTTGGGATAGCTGAAGTGTTACACAGGCACTAACTTGTAATCATGTGGGGAGTTGCTATTATGGTATGAGACAGAAAACAAATGTATGTTAATGGCATCAATGCAGGGGTTATTTTGCTAAAGGCTCGATTCAACGTCTAACGTATTTGATGAATGCAGTGTTGTGGCCATGAGCGGTGCTGCTTTCTTTGTATGCTACGGGGTGTCATTTCTCATTGGTAATGTGATATAACACCGGGAGGATGCGGTTTTTCCAAATTGGTTTTGTAGAGACATTCCTGACAAAGTTGCCTGGCTTGTATCCTTGTGAAGGACATGACTGGGGAAAGATTTTCCAGCAATAATTGCAAAGAAATAGCGGAGGATGGACGACATTGCATGCGTAGAGGGAGGTTTTACGAATTTATACCGGGACTAGCAGAGCGATTTAGAGTTTAAAGGATCTACGTAGTATGCGGGGAGATAATGCATAGTGTATGGCCATGGAGAAACTCAAACATTGTGGGTGATTTAAACAACTATGAATGAAACAATTTCCTTTAAACTGTCACAAACAACTTCGAATGGAGTTATTCCTCGGAACAAGCAAACTGAGGAAAGAGTGCCTACCTATTTCCTTTGGAGTGGTCTCTTGCTGTTGACGCGTCTACCCAGGCGAATAAGGAACAAAAACGTCCAACGTCTACTACTGGATGCTTTTCTCGCCTTTGGGAACAATGAATCGATCAAAAGCCCGTTCTGTGTATATATAGCAGGAGAATTAATTCCCCACGGTTGAATTAATGAGTTTTTGGTTGGAATGGGGCTCGACACAATGGTGTATTGACACCGCGCAAGGCGTATTAAATGGATTCACCAACCTGACATTTCTGTAAACCCAAAATTTCGATTGTGCAGCGGCGACAAACTAAACGACATCTTTGCGCGTCAAGCGGCAGATTTGTGCTTAAAACTTGCGATCGAAAATGGCGCGGGGAGTTTCTATGGCGGCATTATTAAGCGCAAAGTCTGCAACGATGGCGGGGAGACTGATGATAGGTTTTTCTCCAAAAGGATGCAGCAACGGCAAGGTTAAAAGGAAGGCGAAGATGGATGCGATGTTATGCTTAAATTTTGTGCAATAGCGGAGGTTTTAAGCTTAGGGTTTGCGACGGGACGATGCGACGATTGGCGCAAATTTGAAGTTTAAGAACTGCGCGTAAAGGCGGCATGTTTGAGGGACATATTGGCACAATGGCGGCAAAGTTAAGACCAAGACTTGCGCCTAATCCTCGGCGAAGTTAAGGTTCGGACTTGCTCCCTTTGGCGCAAAGTTAAGATTTGGGCCTGCGCCTATGGCGCAAATTTAAACACTAAGATTGCACTTTGATTTTAAAAGATAGAAAAAAATGCCTTAGCCGAAAAAGGTCAAAAATTTGGAAAAGATCAACACTTAGGAAGAAAAGTTAAAAGGACAACCAGCTAAGTTTGAACAACATAAGCTTCAAAACAAAAATAAAAGGAGGGGCCCCAATATTTTACAAAAATTTTGGGGGGGATGTTGTAGCAACAACAGGTAACCAGTGTTAAACCATAATGGACAGAGTGATACCAATTACGAGAGCTAAACAATATGAGGATAGCCTCATTGCTAAGCAAATAAATTTATGTAGTAGACATAATTGCAAATGCATATTGAATTTAATTATTAATGACATTGATTGGTTATGGAACAATCAGATTTGAAATTTATTGCTAAATGTTGCTGACTGTTTGGCTATTTGATAAATGTGCCAGGATGATACATTGCAAGAAGAGCATGTGTGATGGCCTGCAGAATCCAAACTAGATGGGAAGGACCCATCCTTTGGAAATGGGTTTCGAGTGAAACGCCATAGTAAAGTTTTCTTAATATCCCAGCTGCACTACATGTTGGAAAGCCATGTGAGTGAGATGGTGAAATTATGCCAAGAAGGCATGTGTGGGTTATGGAACGTGAAAATATTGGGGTGGAAAACCGAAGTACTGTTGACTCAGAGAAGGGAGCCCCCATTCTTTGCAAATAAAGGAAAGATACATCTGAAAAGGGATAAGTATTCTATAACCCTAACTCAGAATATACATGTCTAGTTATTAAATTTAATATGCAGATAAAGTTTTATTATTTCATTATTATTCCAGACTGCTTGAGTATGATTAGGGCTTACATGTCTCACATCCAAAATAGAGTGCACACCTTTCTGGTGTTGGGTTATGATAGGGTTGTCAATATTGACTACACCCTAAGGGAATGGAGGCATTCCTGGTGTTTCAATACTTGATACTGAATGTTATGAAATATGGTTACAATTTTAGAATAGCAATACTGATGAGTCTGCTTATCCTTCTTGTGTTATCAGCTTACCCAGATGCAATTTGGTGTTGCACGTTAAGAGTCAAAGTGAAGAAAGGGTACTCAAGAGGACTGTATGAGTAGTGGTAACCATTATGCAGTGTGAGTGGGTATCATGGGCCGTGATAGCCTGCAGTCAAGAAAGTCACCTATAGAGTTCCTAAACGGAACCGTTGGTTTTCCCAGGAGAAGAAGTGCCATCCTTGTGTGAATGAAGAATTGTTATGCGCATGGAGGGTTGAGACACGTGTGAAAGGTTGATGCAAGCCTAAGGCAAAGTGGTAGAGCCTTGACTTATAATGGTCTTTGGCACAGTTTCCTTCCATTGGATGATGACCGAGATGGATGTGTTGGCTCGACAATGGAGAGGGCCAACCAGATATGGGACTGGTTGGGCACCACCAAATGCTTGGAAAATTCAATCAGCATGAAGGTGTACTTGTTGGGCATTAATTACCTTATTTTGTGGAGAAACATGCATGCTGGCCAAACATCCAAGTCCATAGGCGATCCCAAGGCTTGCAAAGCAAAGCAAGACCCTGTGGACCAGAAAGGAAATGTACAATACAGATAAGTATTCATTTTCATTTAGTTCTTGTTTGGAATAATGAATATTTCAGGTATAAGTCTTTCAACAACTAAGCTGATACACTATTGTTTCTTTGGTTGAAACCTTGGTCATTGCAGGAAAGCAAGGAACTAGAAAGAACTATAAAATTCTTGGTAATCCAGAAATTAACTGGTTGGGCACTAAAATTCTTGGTAATCCAGAGAGTAACTGGTTAGGCACTAAAATTCTTGGTAAATCCAGAGAGTAATTGATGCTCGATAAATTCAGAGAATAGTTGGTGGGAGCATTAACCACTTGATGTTGTGGAGTAGCCTCCGTGCTGGCCAAACATTCCTTAATTAATTGATAAAACCAATCAGCGTACTAGCCTGGCATTGCCATTCGAATGATTGTGGAGTAGCCTGGGTGCTAGCCCGATATTCGTTATTGTATCCACGGGAAATCCAATGCTTGTAAAGCAAAGAAGGATCCTGTGGAATAAAGTAAATACATGCAATACAGATAAGTATTTGGTTATCTTCCAGCTTCTTGCTTATGAATATACATGTGTATGTGATTTGGATTTGATTTCCTAAAAACTCTTGGTTAGAGATAAACCCTATGAAAATAAACTAAACATGGAATTGATTCAATGTTTGAGTGTAGGTATTGTTGGAAGCAAGGACTATGAAGGCATCATAGGGATGCATGTGGACATGTGACTATCCGAAAGAGCTCAGTGTGAGTAGTAATGAAAGATGGTGCTAGTGGACATGTGTGGGTCTTAGCAGCCAAAGGTTCTGTAGTCAACAATGGGGAAGGGTTCCCTAGTTGAAAATCCTTAGACAGACCTTAGACACTAAGTGTCATATCCAGAAAGGGAAATTCAAGCATTCACATTGAAGTGAAAGAGGGTAAGGAGCGTAGAACCACAAGTGATGGTGTGGCTCCGGATTGGAACAAGACTAAGAGAGGGAAACTCTTACTCTTCTCTTTCCTTTTTGATTGATGCATTTCAGAAACAAAATATTGTTAAGTGCATGTCATGGATGAAAATAGATTGTTTTTAATTGCTTGAAATGAATTGTGAATGCTGGAATAATTAAATCCCTGTGAAAGGATAAACATGAATGAGTTCATGTGTATGTTGGGAAAGCACGAAAAATGTGGAAGTCTCAGGAGTGAAAAATGAACTCTTCATGTCAATTGGGAAAATAATTGACTAATTTTAATATTGTGTTATGCTTGTCCTAACAAGAATTTCCATGATGAATCTCACAGGTGAGAAATTGAAAGCCATTTTTTGCAGTTGTTACTAGTCAAGTGTTGCTACTGAGAAAAGTGTGGGCCAGTTATGCACATTGATCATGGAAGCATACCAAAAGATAATTGTTTTGGTTGAAAATATTCCTCAAATAGTTGTCAGGACAACAAGAAAGACGACAGCCATGAAATTCCAGACTTATAGATCAGCTGGAAGGGTAATAAAGGGAAGGGATTGCTCTAGAGCAATGCCCACCTGTAGAACTGGAAGATCAAAGCTAGCAGGAGCAGCTTGAGGAAGCCAAAGGACTTGATCCTGAAAGTTCAAATTCAAGAGATGAAACGCAGGACAGACTTGCCACCAGTTGTGAATTTTGAGGCATGTGTAAAGAGGGTATTTATTCCTGAGTATTAGAACACCGAGGACGATGTTATTCCAAGGGGGAGGGAAATGTAATGTCCCCAATTTGACCCCATGGCATTAAAATCGTAAATGATGTAATTGTTACAAAATCATGGTGAGGAGCTCAAGGCCAAGTCCCCGCCATCAATTTATTGATTCATATGGTTTACGTGCTAGCCATGCACAATGGAATTGCGAATATTATGTAAATATGCATTTTAATAAAATACCCACAACTAGATATGCAATGCAACAAGAGATGGGGGCATGATTTTACAAGGAATTGGGAGACAAAATATTCAAACCCTTGGAGCCAATCAAGTCAAGCCAAGTGTCAATGAGAGAACCCACAAAACCCTCAACTACACATGTTGACTTTTGTACCCAATCATTCATTTCTCCCAAGAGTTGGTTGAGGTAGTTAATGCCTTGGGGAATGGGAGGTATCGCTGTCCAAATTCGAGTATGGGAAAGCCGTCCTTCATGGAAAATCGTGTTTTGCTTCTTGGGAAAGAAAAGAGCCATGAATTTCTCCCCAAGCTATTACCCATGAAAGAGTTTTTCTCTCCCACGAGTTTGGAGCTACCTGGGTGTTTTTCTCAATGGATTTCCTGTGTTTTCCTTCATCTCTCAAGCTGGGAAGGGCGTTTTTGTTTTGGTTACCAATGGGGAAGAGAACAGATCGTTTTGGGGTTTCAATGAGGTCATTCTGGCCATTTGAAAGGATCATAACTTTTGGGAGAAATCGGGTTTCTCCCTGGGAACGAATTTCCCTCCCCACAGTTCGTTTTGGGTGAGCCACGATTTGGGGAAAACCCATGGCCATCCTGTTTGTAAATCCTTTTGTTGGAAATGTGTATCCATGCCCAGTTTTTGAGTTTGTTGTGTGTAAGAGAATGTCGGGGTTGAGATGGGTATCCATTGTTTTGGCTTGAGTTTGAGTGCAAGTATCCACGGTCCAACTTTATCTTGATAAACCCAGCTGTGGACTGACTTGGCTTAGATGCAATGTTTGTTTGGCTGTGCTTGAGCTTGAATGTCCCCTTTTCCTTATAGAAATCATGCCCATCTCGGGGGTGGTAGTTGTGTTGAGAGATTGATTAACACAATTGGCCTATGGTTGGGTGGAACGTTGCAGCAACATAGCTAGTTATTTGAGACAATTGCACAATAAAGATAAGTGTTTTTATGTTTATGCATTTACTTCTGCAATGTTTAAATTGATGACTATTTTTTATATACTGTATGCATATGATATGTGTGTGTGGATGAATTTTAATTCCGCTGTGCATATTTGCTTAATTTGCATCTGCACACTTTTGAATTTATGTGTATGAATCTAATGAATGGGTTGAGTTTTATGAAAAGCTCCAGAGATTGGTATCATGTTCCCTTCCTTGAATTGGGTCCACGAGAGGGGACGTTACATATGCCCATAATACAGCTGGTATGCACAGATCCCAATCGTCTCTGTTTGTGTTACATACTTTTGTCAGCACATTTTCTAGCACTTTGTTAAATGCTTCGATAGTTCCATTGGCTTGAGGATGGTATGGTGTACTCTTCTGATGATATATCTCAAATTCTTCAGTCAGTGCTTCAATGGTTCTGCTCAGGAAGTGAGTACCCTGATCACTCATTAGAATTTTTAGGCATCCAAATCTAATAAGGATATTCTCAAAGATGAACTGCACGGAAGTAAATGCGCTACAGTCCTTTACTGGTTTAGCTTATGCCTATCTGGTGAGATAATTTATAGCGGTGATAATATATCTCGCACTAGTTCTCTTCCCTGGTGGGTTAATAGGTCCCACAAAATCGATATCCCATTTATGGAAGGCTTGCAGTGTCAACTGTGGCCTTAATGGCATCTCATCTCTGCGCGATGGATTTCTCGTTCTTTGACAAACATCGCAACTTCAACAATGTTCCTTTGAATCTTTATGGAGTGTAGGCCACCATAGTCCTGCTCTTAATATTTTCTGTGCAGTAGATCTTCCTATGTAGTGACCTCCTGACACTCCCTAGTGTGCATCAACTAGTATGAATGATTTTTCATGTTCTAGCACACATCTGCACAATATTTCATCCGGTCCTAACTTGTATAGTTGTCTTGCGATGATGGTGAAGTCTACTGCCTTTACTACTAACTGCTTCTTCTGCTGCGTATTAAACTCTGTAGGTGTCAATCCTGTAGTCAAGAATTCTACAATGTATTTGTAATAATCATCTACGATATGGATGGCGAATAACTATGCGTCAGGTAGATTGTCGCAAGATTTGTAGGTTCTTCACCTAACTCAATCCTTGAGAGATGGTCAGGTCCTAGGTTCAGTCTTCCTGGCTTAACAATGATCTCAAAGTCATACTCCTAAAAGAGTAGAAACCATCTGCATATTCTTCCCCCTAACATTGACTTATTGACCAGGTACTTTAAAGCTTAATGGTCAGTGTACATGCAGAAGTGCGCACCCAAAAAATAGTGTATGAACTTTTGTAGTGCGTATACCATTTGTTAGGATATTTAGACACTTAGGAGTTAGTTAAGATCAACTTGTGTAATATATCCGTTAGGGATAGTATGTTTCTTTAGTATGCATTAGTATGTATTTGTAAATACTTAATCCGACGGTCATGATATGTTCCCGACATAGACTGATCCAACGGCTCAACTTCTCTTAGATCAAACCTAACCTTGATCCGTGGCTTAACACCCAATTGGTCCATGATCTCTATTTAAAGAGCATAGAGGGTTATTGTTTAGTTGATCGATTATGAGAAGCTCATTTGTAACTTTCTTTCTTTGCATAATAAATTGTCCCGTAAAAGCTATTTGGTCGGGGCCGTGGAGTGTTTCCCTCAAGAGGGTTTAAACCACGTCAAAACATCGGTGTGTTGATCTGTGATCTATTTGTGTGAAGTGGTTTCTCTTGGTGTTGGGCCCTTTGGTAGTACCCTTTGTACCCGAACATGGTATCAGAGCTTTTATGAAGTGCTGCTTCCGGTTATGATCTAGATCTTGAACTGTTATTGCTGAAACTCGAAAGGGTTTCTAGTTCTAGTTTTTCTGTGCATTTCTGGGCTGTGGGAAGTGTTCCATTGCATTTGGAGCGTTGTTTCCATTGAGAAATAGTTTTCATTTGATCGAAAATGGTTCCCGTTTGCTCCAGAAACGCATATTTCATCAGATCCGAAGGTATAATGTTACAGTGACGCTTTTTTTTTCTGTTTTAAAAGAAAACAAATCTCATATTTTATCATTTTTTACTGTTAGATTTTTTTGGGTTCAGATTGTTGCTTTCCCGTCTGCGTATGCTCTTTGCCGTGCACCTTGAGCGATCTCGGCAAATCAGAAACAGAAAGGGAAAGGGTTTTTTTTCGGCTGCGTATGCTCTTTGTCGTGCACCTTGCGCGATCTCGGCAAATAAAAAACAGAGAGAAAACATAGACTTTCCAGGCAAGCTAACAAGATCTAACTCCACAAGTGTGGAAAAGTTTTTTTGTTTCGATTTGTAGTGTGTTTTGCTGGAAAAAGGGAAAGCACGCAAACCGAGCAAGAAGAGTAAAAAAAAAAAAAACCCTTCCTCATTCCCATATTTTACATACCTTTTAATCTAGCTCACTTGGTTCAAAGTTGCTTTATTCCTTAATAGGTCTTGAGTTCAAGTCTTAGGAAGTTACTTTTAAAAGAAAAAGTGCATGCAATTTATATTTTTAAGTTATTCTATTGTAAAAGTGCATCTCACTTAAATAATAAAAAATAAAAATACAAGTGAGTCACTTAAGTTTTTTTATTGTTGCACTATTTAAAAGTAATATCATTGTAAAAGTGAAAACACTTATTTTACAAAAGTGGTTTACTTAAAGCAACTTTCTTGTAAAGTGATTGTCAAAAGGTTCATCTTGGGAAGAGGGCGGTTCTTTTTTTTGCTGGACATTCTCTAGCTACCACGTCACTATTGGGGACATCTTCAATAGTTTCTTTGTTCAAGCATAACTTCATCATACAGAGTCAGTTTTCAGTGCCGTTTTTTTTAAACTCCCTATGTTTTTGAGCTCTTCACATCTAGACTATTGGTTTTTGCTTTTACAGTCATTAATTTACAAATATGGCTGCCCCTTGTGATATTCTACTTAACAGTTCCAACTATTTCTCATGGAAATCTCGTATGGAGGATGTTCTACGAAGTAGGGGACTTTTCAGAATTACCTCGGGGAAAGAAAAAGAACCCACTGAGGATGATAAGAAAATAAAATGGGAAAATAGATGTGATGAATCTCGTGGATTGATTGGGATGTCAATCTCTACTGATTTACGATTCCACATATCTGGAATTGATGAACCTAATGTTGCTTGGGACAAGTTGGAATCTGTGTTTGGTAAACACAATGAAATTCGAGGTCACCAACTCGAAAATGAGTTGATTTCTTTAAATCCAAGTGACTTTTCATGCATTCAAGATTATTTATCTAAGTACAAAAATCTTAAACTCTTATGTGCAGAATGTAAGATTGAGAGGGAAGACAATCAATGCATTTATCATATTCTTTCCAAACTTGGACCTGCATATTCTGTTTTTGTATCTACATTTTACTCCATGAAAACATCCTTGAATGCAGCTAGCTATTAAGAGCCTAGTCTTGAATCCTTTTGTGATTCCTTGATTAGAGAACAAGATAAACTCATTCATCTTGGAATAATCAACAATGCAGATACATCTGGGAAAGCCTTATTGTCCCAACAAAAAGAAAAGTCCAAGCCTCCCAAGAAACAAAATTTTCCCAATAATAAGTCAAACAAGGGTCCAAAACCCTCTCAGTCATCTCCTTCTTTAAAAAATGACAAAGGATCCAAGCCAAAAGGCAAGAAGACTGAGCGTCATTGCAACTATTGTGGGAAAGATAATCATGATGAATCTAAGTGTTTCAAGAAGATGGCAGCCTGGGAAGCAGCATTGAAGAAGCACCACATCAGCCTAGATTCGCCTTCAAAATCTGTCTCTCATGGACATGTACTTTGTGCTTCTGGTTATTCTTATAATGCATCTTCTTATTCTACTTCAAATGAATGGCTCATTGATTCTGGAGCATCTTATCATATGGCTAAGGATCAAGCCATCTTTTCTACTATGCATGAATGTAACACCAAACAAATATTTGTTGGTGATGATAGATCTCTAAGTGTTGTAGGAGCTGGAACAGTTCCAGTAGATAATGGTCATTTTAGTGATGTACTATGTGTTCCAAGAATTTCCTGCAATTTGTTATCAATCTATTAGATCACTCATTCCGGTGAAGGTAAAACTGTGACCTTTACACCTCACCAAGTTGTAATCAAGGATTTTAAAGATCCTCAACAGGTCCTAGCTACCGGAATTGTTGATGATATTACCAGGTTGTACAAGTTTAACAACTTTGGGTCATCACCTTTCCCTTCAATTTTTGTTGCTCATAGTGATAACTTGAGCAAAATTTGGCATGAGCGATTTGGTCACTTAAATTATTGCTCATTGCAACAACTATGTAAAGAAATTATGGTGACAGGTCTTCCAATGGTATCTTGCAGAGATGGTGTTTGTTCCGGTTGTGTACTCGGAAAACATCATCGGGACAGTTTTGACAAACGTGCTTCTTGGCACGCCTCGGTTCCCTTGGATCTTGTGCATAGTGACTTGTGTGGTCCTCTTCCATTTGCTTCCTTTTTTGGTTTCAAATATTTCTTAACTTTCATTGATGATTACACCAAACGCACGTGGGTTTATTTCCTAAAACTTAAGAGCGAAGTATTTAACATGTTCTTGGCCTACATGGCCCTTGTTGAAAAACAATCTGGTCATCAAATTATTAAGTTAAGATCTGACAATGGAGGAGAATATGTTAACAAACAGTTCACTACTTTCTGCACTGAACAAGGCATCCAACAACAGCACACTGTTCCATATACACCACAACAAAATGGTTTCGCTGAGCGGAAGAACCGCACTTTAAAAGAAATGGCTAATTGTATGATCCAATCTAAGGGACTAAGTCTTCAATTTTGGGCTGAAGCCATAAATTGTGCAAATTACATAGTTAATCGCACCCCCACAAAAGCATTACAAGGTATAACACCGGAAGAAGCATGGAGTAAAACTAAACCTGATGTAAGTCACTTTCGTGTGTTTGGTAGTGAAGCATGGGCTAACATTCCGGATGAAAAATGGAAAGCATTGCAGCCTAAAAGTGAAAATTGCATATTTGTTGGATATTCTGAAGATGTAAAAGGTTATAGACTTCTTCAACCACATTCTCATGATATAATCATTAGAAGAGATGTTAAATTTGATGAAAATCTCTTGGCCTACGAGCCTAACTCGGCGATTGTGAAATCTTTGGCCTGCAAGCCTGATTCGGCGTTTGTGCCTTCTTCTTCTTCTTCCAACTTCCTTGACAGGTTTCCAACTCCATTTTCTGATAATGACAGTGAGGATGAAAATCCACCTCTGCCTGCTCATGTTCCTCTAGTTGCACCAGCACAAGTGCTTCCTCGATGGGTCCGTTCAACATGTGAAGCAGCTGGTGATCTTGCCGGTGATCCTAGAGATCAACGTCAAACACATTCTCAGTTTCAGTGAGCCTCTTCTCTTTTGGCTCAAGTTTCCGAGAATCAATATCCATAAACTTTTGCAGAAGCTTCAGGGAATCCAGATTGGGATACAGCCATGGATGAAGAATATCGTTCCTTAATGGCGAACGATACTTGGGATCTTGTACCTCTTCCAAAAGGAAGAAAACTTGTCATATGTAAATGGGTCTACAGAACTAAGTATGCATCAGATGGAAGTGTTGAAAGACATAAGGCAAGGTTAGTTTCCAAAGGTTTTTCCCAAGTTGAAGGGATTGACTACAATGAAACCTTTGCTCCTGTCGCAAAAATGAACTCCATCCGCCTTGTTCTTTCCCTTGTAGCCTTACACAACTGGGAAGTCCATCAAATGGATGTCAAGTCTGCCTTCTTACATGTTGATTTACAGGAGGAAATTTACATGGAACAACCTCCTGGCTATGTTCAGAATAACTCTAGCCTTGTCTGCCGCCTTAAGAAATCCTTATATGGCCTTAAGCAAGCTCCTCGAGCTTGGTATGCCAAAATGGATAACTTTCTCCTTGACACTGGTTTTTCTAGATGCCATTCTGACCCCAATGTCTATACCAAGAAAGTAGGAAACCATCTCATCATACTTGTTCTATATGTTGATGACCTTATTCTTACTGGTAGTGACCCTAACCTTATAACCCATGTGAAATCTAGTCTTAAACAAAATTTTGAAATGTCAGACTTAGGACATTTGCATTATTTTCTTGGTCTCCAAGTCCTGCAAACCCGAGAAGGAATCTTTCTTTCTCAGTCTAAGTATGCTTGTGACCTTCTTCGTCGCTTTCACATGGAATATTGTACACCAGCCCCTTCTCCCTTCCAGTCTGGAGTCAAACTTTCTACCACTTGTACTTCACCTGAAGTCGATGCCACCTTATATCGTCAGCTTGTTGGTAGTCTCTTATACTTGACTCATTCTCATCCTGACCTTTCCTTTGCCGTTGGTCGTGTTGCCCGTTATATGCAGACACCTCATGAAAGTAATTGGAAAGTAGCTAAAAGAATACTTCGATATATTCGAGGTTATGTTTTCAGTTTGGGATCTGGACATATTACTTGGGCTTGTAAGAAACAACAAGCTCTTGCTCTTTCTTCAGCAGAGGCAGAATATCGAGCAGCAGTTAATGCCATTCAGGAAGCTTTATGGCTTCGACAGATCCTTTCAGAGTTTGGATTCGAGCAGCAACAGCCTACTCCACTTTGGTGCGACCATCAAAGTGCCATCAAGCTTGCCAAAGATCCAGTTCTACATCAATGCAGCAAACACATTGAGCTACATATGCACTTCATCAAAAATCTTGTTCATGATCGTGTTCTTGAAGTGCTCTTTTGCCATACAGATGATCAAGTTGCAGACATCTTCACCAAGTCTCTTACAGAAGCGAAGTTTTCTAAACTTCGATCTATGTTAGGAGTTCATGAACTTGTCATTAAGGGGAGATAGGCTCTAATGCCTCCTTCCTTCTCCTAATAGTGTCACTTTTGTAAATCCTTCAATCCTATCCCAAGTTGTTCTTAAGGGGGGATGTTAGGATATTTAGAAACTTAGGAGTTAGTTAAGATCAACTTGTGTAATATATCCGTTAGGGATAGTGCATTTCTTTAGTATGCATTAGTATGCATTTGTAAATACTTAATCCGACGGTCATGATATGTTCTTGACATAGAGTGATCCGACGGCTCAACTTCTCTTAGATCAAACCTAACCATGATTTGTGGCTTAATACCCGATTGGTCCATGATCTCTATTTAAAGAGCATGGAGGGTCATTGTTTAGTTGATGGATTATGAGAAGCTCATTTGTAACTTTCTTTCTTTGTATAATAAATTGTCCCGTAGAAGCTATTTGGCCGGGGCCGTGGAGTGTTTCCCTCAAGAGGGTTTAAACCACGTCAAAATATCGGTGTGTTGATCTGTGATCTGTTTGTGTGAAGTGGTTTCTCTTGGTGTCCGTTCCTTTGGTAGTACCCTGTGTACCCGAACACCATTACTAGATCTTCTCTTTCTGTAGTTGCGTAATTTTTTTTCTATTGAAGATAACTTCCTGCTCGAAAATGCAATAAGATAGTCAATGCCTCCCTCACCTGGCTGAGCAAGCACAATGCCCAACGTTATAGATGAAGCATCGACATGTACATGAAATGGTTTATTCCAATCTGGAAAAACAAGAATCGGAACAGTTACCATTTTCTCTTTTAATGTATCCAATCCTTTATGGCAGTCTTCGGTCCATATGAACTTTGCTTCTTTCTTCGTAAGTTTCTCCATCGGTGCGGTTATCTGCGCATAACCATTGATGAATTTTTTGTAGTATCCTGTATGTCCCAATGTAGTGCAAAGTTGCTTTACTGAATTTGGTGTTGGCAGGTTCACAATAACTATGATCTTCACAGGATCAACCATCAGGCCCTGTTTACAGACAATGTGTCCTAACAAAATTCCATAGGGAACACAAAAGATGCATTTCTTCAAGTTCAGGGAAATCTGATGTTGTCTACACTTTTCCAACATCATTCTCAAGTTTTCACAATGGTTCTTTAGTAAACCAAATACAGTCCAATCATCAAAGTATACTTCTAGGAACTTATGAATAAAATCCTTGAATGCAGCAGCAAAAAATCTTGAGAATATAGCAGGTGCATTCTTCAAACCAAATGGTATAACTGTGTATTGGAATGATCCCCATTCAGTAGAAAATGTAGTTTTATGTTTGTCTATTGGGTCAATTCTAATCTAATGGTATCCAGAGAATCCATCAGTGAAGTAGTAGGCCTCATTTCCTCCAACATTATCTAATACTTCGTCTGTGAATGGAATAGGAAATGGGTCATGTAGCGATGCATCATTTAACTTTATGAGATCTACGCATATCCTAATTTCCCCTTTTGTTTTCTTATCCTGGATAACCATAGGGCTTATCCATTCTAATTCTTCAACAAGCTCAATGATTCCTGCATCAAGCATCTTGTCGAGCTCTGCCTTCACTCTTTCCTTGTATCTTGGATTTAGTCGATAAGGCCTCTGCTTAATGGGCTTCACACCTGTCTTGAGAGGAATATTCATGACTCCCAAGTCACCCAAAATGCCTTTCATTTCAGAAAACTTTGTTGGAAACATATCCTGATACTCACGCAGAAGGTCTGCAATCTGCGCGACCATTTCTTCATCCTAGTAATCCCCAATAGATGCAAAATTTGGTTCTTCACTTGTGCCAATGTTAACTTTTCTTGTTTTGATAGGGCTTCTTAAGTCTGGAATTTCCAATGGCGGTCCTTCAACTTTGCGTTCTCCTTCTACCTTAGGTATATTGATATTGCGCGGATCATCATCCTCTTCACTTTCTTCTTCGTCATCGCTTATTGCAAGGTTATAGAATTCCAATTGTTTTTCCCATTGTTGATATGCAGGTTGTAATGTGTCATAAAATATCTTATTTTTGAGAATCTGCAATGCTTCATTAATATTTGGACAATCCTCCTCAAAGCTTAAGGTTCTTTGGAAGTTCACGGTCATGATAGACTAGTCTATTGTTCCTCTGCGTAGTTCTGTGTCTATGTACCAGTTCTTTGGGATTTTCTCCTCTAATGTGTGTACAAACAGATGGACCCATTCTTCTTAAGGTCTATGTTTCCATGTTTTTTAGCAAATATCTATGTGATCTCTTGGATTCGTTGTCCATTATACTTTATTATTGTCAGCGCAGCTTTCTCTATGAATCTGAGTTCCATCATGTGCTTGCACTATTCCCATGTTTTTAGATTTCCCTTATGCATGACCCACCATCTAGTAGGTGTAGCGCGCAGTGCTGAATCTAATGCTGACAACTTATATTCATCAGGAATTACAGTATATTCTTGAAAAAATACATGAATGCTAGTCAAGCCATCATAAGTAGGAATTGGACTTACCTATGTTCCAACCCAGCGTAGTAATTTAGTGATATACGCACATCACTTGGAAAATACTTCATGCATTATGCTTTTCCAATTCTCCAACCCTGCATCGGAGTCTGATATGCAAGAGTTGTCACAGCACCAACTCAACGTTCCATCAGTCGTAGGATTGATGCAGTCGGCCTAATTCGTAGTCATCTTGTAGATGCGATCAAGGTCTTGTGCTATGAATTCTTCTTGTATTGGTTCACTGTATCTTTCTCCTTGTCAAGGGTCCAAGGGTTCGATGACCCTAATATCTTGTCCTTCGAAGATCATCTTTTTGGTTTTTAGATTGATAATCACGAGGTTATCCATCACCCAGTCTATCCCCAGTAATGTTGGATATGGGTTACTGTCGTCGATGATCTCAATAACCTCGAAGTCTACTGAACTTCTTAATCCATCAATGTACACAAGTACATTGGAGAGTCTTCCAAAGGGGATAATTTTTTGTTGATTAGATAGTCTTAATTAGATAGGTGACCACGACAACCTTGGTTTCCCCATTTGTTCCCATGTCTTCTTAGTTAAGACATTCACTTCTGATCCCAAGTCAAGGATGATCTGGTCCATTTCATAGTCTCCAATCTGCGCATTGAGCCTCATTTCTCGACTTGTTCTCTTATGGCTCTTTATATGGTGAACTGCTCTATGAACAGTACTCACGCAACTGCATTGTTCATAGTGGTTTATTAAGTTTTTCAATTCCACCAAGGCATCTTCACTTTTCAGTAACTTCATATAGCTCTATAGGAACTGCGCAACAGAAGTCCCTGTTTCTATGGTGATACATGTTTTATCATATGCTGTTGGCATATCCTTCATATGTGTTGTTTCAATTCATAGTTTAATTCTTGGTGTCACAGGCTCTGATTCTTTGAAGGTCTCCCTTGCTTCTGCGAAGACTTCTTTGTTTCTATCCAAATAGAAAGCTGGTGCTTTCCAAGTTGCTTTTCTTATCCAGACCCCTTCAATAGGTGTCTGTTTAGCTTGGTGGTCTTCATAAGTCGAGGATTCTACTCTTTGATCTTGACCTGTGGTAGCTCCACTTCATGTCACAGCGTTAATGTTTGGATCTATAGTTCTTTTCTCTACTGCGATCATCTGAACATTCAGATTTGGTGCTTATGTTCTCCTCTCTTGTATTTTTGCTTGCAAAACAGGACATGCCTCAATGACATGATCAAAATACTTAAAGTATCTACAGGTAGTACAAGAATTGGTGCAGTATCTGGAAATATGTCCAGGTTGAGTGCAGTTATAGCATATTATCTTACGTTTGCCTCTTCCTCTTGCTGGACCATTGTTTCTTCCTCTTCCGCAGAATCCACCACGACCTATGTATGCGCCCTAGTCATACTGCACATTATCATTGTTATGCGGTGTTTCTTCTTGAACTCGGTAAACATCATGCTTTATTTCCATCATTAGCTTGTATTCTCTACATTAGGAATCATCATGGCCAACTGATTTACAGAATGTGCAGTATAGGTTCTTGGGTGTTCGCACATACTTCTGAATCAAATAACAATCCTTTGGGCAATGTCCTATACATCGGCAGATCTCACACCATGGCCCTTACTGCTGATTCAGTGGATTTGGTGCTCCACTATCGAGGTAATATTGAAACAAAGGACAACATTCCTTCGGGTGTCCTTCTCCCTTGCATATTGTACACCATTCTTCTTCTATGGTTTCTTTTCCCTTCTTAATATCTTGTAATTGTAATGTTAGATTCGCTAGTTGGTTCTGTATCTGGACCATACCTGTGTTAGTCTCTCCTATTGGTGAATCCTCTAGTTTCATCGTGATCTCTTGGGCATCTGTCTCTGATGCAACTTTTTGTTGCATCAACGGGTAGTCTAATGTGTGGCAACAACACAACTATGAACCACTCTTGGTGTTGTTGCGGTGTGATGTCAAAACTAACTTGATCTAACAATGTTTTGAACTTCTGTTCAAATTCCCATATTGACTCAGTTGTTTTCTGTTTAATCTCTTTTAGTTATGTTATGCATTGTGACTCTGAATTAGGTTTCTTGAATTCCCTTAAGAGGGAAGCCTTGATATCCACTAGATTTCTATCCTGTCCAGCAGAATACTTCATAAACCAATTCAATGCTCTATCTCTAAATGTAGTGATGAGTTGTGCTTGCTTAACAGCATCGTCCTAGACTTGCTTAATGTTCCACACGGCTTCACATAGAAACCAATGTTTCCCATGGTCTTCTAGACCTATTCCTTTGAATATCAGCAGTTTAATATCGTCTGTCATTCTCCTTATCGGAGGCATAGTGTTATGTGATGTGTTAGGGATACTAGTGCATGGAATGTTCTGAGTACTCACGCCCGTGGTGTTACTACTACTGATGTTCTATGGATTAGAAATATTGTCAACTAGAGGATTCTGCGGAGTGATGGGTTGATAGGTCGCTACGCGAGGTTTTGTTCCACTATCAGTCTCAGCTCGTAACTTAGTTTCTATGCGAAGTTCAGTACTAGACTTGAATCTTTTACCACTTCTTAATGTGTGAATGTTTTCCTCTGTATCATTGTCTGAATATCCAACCATTACAGATTCAAAACTTCTAGGGATCTTATTTCATTCTTAAGACACCTTTCTCTGCTAACAACATTTTAATGTAAAGATGGATATTGTTCAGGTACTTGCCTCTCAATCCTTTGAAGAAATCGACCTCTGCTGCATTGTAACACTTCAGTGTGTCCATAGAAAATTCTCTCATGTAGCCTTCTAATATGCTACCCAACCAGAAGTCTACTGCTCTTGAAATCATACTTTCCACCTCTTTAAGTCTTTGGATCAGTTCTGGAGTCCACTCGGTAGGTTCTCCTCCCTAATAGCAAGTTTTATGTTCTACTAGTCTCAACAACCACTCGTATCGATCGTTGTTGAATGTTGCAAAGAAAATTTCATAAATATCAGAGTACAGATATATCTGCAACCATTCTTCGTCAAAGAAGCACGGATGTTTGTTCTCTTTTCTTGCAAACTCTTTCTCTGTATTGTCCACCCAGTTCTGTATTTCTGTCCTCTTTGGCTTCCAATATTGAGAACACATCACCAGTTAAAGCGCGGTAATGGAACCATTTGTTGGCTCGATTACTGTTCTTTAAATTTTCAAGGTAGACCTAGGTTCTGCGTGGTTCAGGAAACCAACAAAACCCCTTTTCACCAGCCCTTTCGGTAACAGTTTGCAAGTAAACTGAGGTCTCACCCGAGGTGAAGTTATGGGGAGGTTACAAAATCAAGTTTCCACAACCGAGTGATGCGTAGTTCGGACAGAATGGGAGACTGCGCGAAGTTCACCTACTTCGCGGTTGTTACTTATACGACAGTGCACATAGGGACTGCGTGGCTCAGAATAGCTTACTTGGTGGCGGGTTAGCGTAATCGAAGACTGCGCTGCCTCTTTAACAATCATACATATTCGACCGACTTTACTTAGTGTAGGCTTTGCATTCATTAAGCATATTATATTGTATAATTTGGGACTTATGCATTAAGATGAACTATGATGTAGCTGTGCACTTCCGATGATGCGCTTCAGGGAATCACACTACAAAGACTTCGCTAATTCAAGTGTTACTCGATTATCTTGTGCATTCGTTATGTTCAGAAATACTTGCGCATTCAACCTTTACCCATCTATATTCAATACTTAACATATCATTCCCATCATTCACTCTTATGGATAATACACATGAAAGCAAAGATACATTTACTCATAAACACGAACTTAACCACTTCACTAAAAGAAAACACACATTCAATCACACAACACATAGATTTAACGTGGTTCACCCCCAAGATGGGAGCTATTGGTCACCCTATATGTCAATTAATTACAACTAACACACATGATGCTCAATATAAATTGTCAACCTAGGGTAGGTCTTTTATTTCAATGGAAATACGCTCAATCTATGCATAAACATTTCAAGTAGCTGATTGAATAAAATGGAGATAAACTATCCTACCTATCTGTTTAGCCAAAATCATCCCATAAGTAAAACTAATCTATCGTATTCATCTAGGAACTCAAAAGACAATTATCTTCCTACAATTATCAATCCAGCAATTACTGATCTAAGAATAAAATGAACTAGACTTACTTTTGCAAGAAGTTAAATCCTATAATTATCAAACTACAGTATTCAATTTCTACTGATCTACTCATCTAACAGCTACTGTAACTCAACCATAAATTTTTTAATCTAATGAACTCAGAAAGATACAACAACAACCAGAAACTAAAAGTAAGCTTGAACTATAATTTCATTAACTTATAAATTCTAGAAAGAATAAATGACTGAAAGAAATTGGGAGTGAGCTGGGTTGTAACAGCTGATCTAATCACACCATGCATCAATTAAACTAACCTACACAGTTGACTGTCACACCACACAGTTACAGCTATTCAAGATGCAATCATAAAATACCACAGAAATGCGATTATCAATCCCACGTGTGATTCTTTCCCAAGGCATTGTGCCTGATACACCTGTGCTTTGATATTGACTTAATGAAATCAACACAAGTTAGCATAAATCAAAGGCTAGAATTCATAACCATAACAATCTTAAGCATTAAATAAATGAATCAATAATGAATTATACCTGTCAGGATTCTTGATTGATCTGGAAGAAAGGCATATATATGGTTTATGAAAATAGGATGTAACAGGGAAAAATGATGTAATAAGTGTGGTAAAAAAGGGGCAATTCCAGGACCCAACAAGAGCTACGTCCATAGGAACTATTGTTTATTATAAATGGGAAGGGTTCAATAGTTCCAGTCTACGCACTTAGCTGCAGAATCTCTTCTCTCTACAATGGGCCTCTTCCATGAAGCTGCTAAGCCTATTTACAATAGTCTCTCAACAGAGATCAACAAAAAGCATTCACCAAAATCAACAACAACGATTAACCCTTCCCTTTACAAAAATTCCCTTTTTATAGATCGTGCCCTTAGGTCACATCTTTACAATCATGGTGCGCTAAAGAAAAAACCCTAAGGTACTCAAAATGGTGCAGTTACCCCACTAACCAACTCTGTTAGGATATGATAGTGACTTCAGCATCGTGGCCGTCCTTATGCACTGTCTCCGACTTCTGGCATCTTCTGCCTGCGCGTGGTCACGTCACTTTCAGCCGTTCTGCTGAGAGCATGCCGACGGGTCACTTTCATCCCGGTGTTCCTTCTCTAAGGGTTTCATGTATCCGGTCCACTTAGTGCTTCCTTTGCTCGTGTGAACGGTCACTTTCCTTCTTCGCCACTCCTTACCCACCTACCGGGAATATCAGAGTATCTGCCCCAAAATGGATCATCAATCAATCTTACCGGAACCCATACCGTTTTCCTTCCAAAATGATGCCATGATCGATCTTCGCGGCTCTGGCAATTCGTAGTGTTGGATCTTTGCAACGTTGTAACTTCGCAGTGCTGTAACTTCGCAGCACTGTAACTCCGTAGCATTGTAACTCCGTAGCATTGTAACTCTTACTTTGTCGGTGTTGCACTGCGCTGTAACTTCACAACTCCCAAAACTAACTTGTCCAAAATTCCTTAACTTGGGCCATGCCCAACAGTACACTCGTACAGATGTTTCCTCCATGGGTATGGTTCAAATATACATAAGCAATGGTTTATAGGCATCATGTAACAAAAAGTGACTACAAAGGAAAATACACAACATAAGCAATAAGCAGCAAAGCAGTTTGCACGAATTTTCAAGTGGATATTTTAACACATGCTTATGTAAAATGACAAAATTTTGGGAGCCCATCAGGATATGGTCATAAATGTATGAAAGAGAAATATGTCGTCTCAAACTCCAAGTCATGTTGTGACTAATAGGGCTCCCAGGCCTACGAGAATAACTCGGCATGGGAACCAAAATGGCAATGGGGTGCAGACTAGGGTGTCCCATGTTCTGTAGGATCTTCTGTCAGAATGGTGGAAAATACAGATATAAAGGCTAACCCACCAATTTCCAACAGGTTCGACCCTAGAGCAAGTCTGGGCTGCAAAAGGTTCAAATGCATCTTCACAAAGGGATAGCCTAAACATGGCCTAAATCTATATGAAAGCTTCCAAATATACCAGATAAGATCGAGGAACATGCAAATCATGCTCCTATACATAGGTATATTAACCCAATTATGCTCCCAGTGGCCCCACAAAGGATGTACTTAGGTGGGTGCAACCAAATGTTCACAACTTTAGGGATGGCTTCATATCATGATAAAATATTGTCCAAGAAGTCATGTGAGCTGGGAGAGCTCACAGCCCAAATGGGCCAATTAACTGAATCATATTCCTGCATCAAGGGAATATTTTGATTTGAATCTGTCAAAGCTTTTGGAGTAGCTTGGTATGAAACTTCTATGGCGGATAGGGGTGATCCAAATGATTTCCAACATTTAAATGACATTACACAAGCTGAGGTCCCTTCATCTAGTATGGTTCAAAAAGTGTTCTCACCATGAGTCGTTACTTTAATATGAAAAACAAATTTGGAATGGATCCTACATATTGAATGGTCTATCTCTAATGTGATCGAAGTCGCGTCGGATGGATCAATAATGCCAATTGTAGACAATAGTTCATTTCTTTGCACAGGACGACATTGCAATATCTCCAAGGCCGACATGGCACATGGTACTTGAGATAGGTCCTCAAGAACATTACCGTTATGAGCATCGCGCGTGTTAGGATTATGCATTGTTCTATGTAGAACGCATTTGGGGGGGGTGTGGTACCAAGTTTATGGATGGTTTCTCATGGAGAGAGAACCACTTGGCTGTTATACCGATTGATCTGATGTACTAGGAGAGTCATCATAAGAATCAAGTCTTGTTTGAATGTTCACCATATGATCAAACATGAATACATTAGCATTGGGATCATTTTCCCCTTGCAGAGGGGATGGCTGGTTTCCCTCTAGCGGGGGTAACAGTGTGAAAATAGTGGGTTGTTGTTTCCCACCACATTGAATCATGTTCGGTGCATCTCTTTTCCCAGAGTTAGCATTTTTCTTACTCTTATAGTTCTTCTTCTTTCCTCTAAGGTCTATGGATTGGACTATAGAGATTTCAAAATTATGGGAAGGATTAGCACTTTGCTTACCCTTATAATTCTTCTTCTTTCATCTAAGTTCTATTGATGAGACTAAGAGGATGTTATAAGTGTTGGAAGTATTAGTAGGTTTCTACATTGCTTGGCTAGTTGTGGGTTGTGAAGTCTGAATAGAAACTTGTCCCAAATGTTGGGTATTCTGCTCAAGTTCATTGACAGAATCCATCATACCATTGGCATGAGGTCCATGTGGTGGCTTAGCTGGATGAAACACAGGTCTTACAGGTTGGTTCCAAAAATATTGGTTACTTCCTAGAACCTGACCACTCCATTGTGGAATGGGGTTAATGGTTGTATTCCCCCCTTACAGGGTTAGGCCCCAAAAATATCGGTTACTTTCTAGAACCTGACCACTCCATTGATGTGGTCCTTGGGTGTGATAAGAATTCCAAGGTGGGTTTCCCCTTTGCGGAGACTGACCCCGAGAAGATTGGGTAATTCCTCGAACATGACCAATGGGTGGATTGCCTCCTTACAGAGGTGGGCCCCAAGAAGAGTGGTTACTTTTTAGATCCCAACCACACCATGGTGGTTTTGCTTGGGTTTGAAAATCATTCCAAGGCTGATTTACTCCCTATGGAGGGTGCATCGAAAAAGATTGGTTACTTCCTGAATGTTTTCCATTCCATATGGGAATAGGTTGGATGGATGGATTGACCCCTTGCAGAGGTAGGCCCCAAAAATATTGGTTACTTTCCAGAATCTGACCATACCATTGATTGTTTCCTTGGTTTTGAGAAACATTCCAAGGTTGAATTCCTCCTTGCGAAGGTGGGCCCCAAGAATATTGGATACTCCCTGAAACCTTCCCACTCCATGGTGGAATGGGATTGATAGGTGTATTTTCCCTAGGAATTGTACTAGGATAAGTCGGAGGATAACCCCCGGGGGCATTTCCACTAATCTGAGGAGCATAACCATAGTTGGCACAAATGTTCCATGGTTCATTGCTTCCTCCAAGAATATTAACATTCCATGGTGAAGGGTTGCCCTCAAAAGTAGAATTTGGACAAGTGTTAGGTATACCAATAGGATTTTGGTTTAATACTTGTGTGTTTTGACCTTGATTAACTGAATCATATGGAAAAACCATGTTTGGTAAGGCATACCCTCAGTAGGGATTCCTATAGACGAAGTGGATGTACTTCCAGGATTGGAACCCGAGACTGTACCAACTGGCACTGAAGTGCTAGATGAACTTGTGCTAATAATAGGTATATTGACTATTGGGATTGATGTAGAGGACAAATTGGAAGTATTGCTACCTCCCGCAATTATTTGATGTTGCCACGATGTAGTCCCTTATGCTCCTGATGAAGCCATAGGGTCAATTGTTGAATTTTGCATGTTATCAAAACTTTCAAGAAGAGGGTTGATATTACCCAGTGACTCATGGATAGTAATTACAACTAGTTCTGAAAGACCCATCAAAGGTGGAATTACATGAACATTTTTGTGATTTCCAATGTCTCAATTTCAACTAGAGTAAGATCATCAACTATGTCTGTATTCAATTGTGATGTGACAATGAATTCTTAGAGTTTGTTTGATTTTGTTCCTCTTGAGGAATATTAATTGAGTTTAAAATCAGTTTTGTTTCCAAGTCACTAGGATATGGTTTTTGTATCTGTCTCTGCAATGTAGCAGGGCCTTCAATTTCCGGTGACTCACCTTGTTGCCGTGGTGACTAGCGGATCGGGAGAGTAGCCACTTCTAAGAATTGATAAAAGGATGTGTTTAAAATGATATTCTCTATCAAAAAATCCTAAGATAGTCTAGACTCAACAAAAAGAAAAACTTTCCACATAGTAAAAAGTCCTATGGATCCAAGCAAGCACACTACTTTTCCAAAGAACTAAAGTTCAGTGAAAAGATGGATTAGAGGGCCTTCGAAAACTAGTAAGTGCTGAGGGATATGAAGCCTCAAACAAATGCTAATAAAGAAGGTATGAGAAACAATTACAATAAACTTTAATCACCAGGGGTGCAAATATTGGTTCTCAACCAATCACCCTCCCAAGGAGTAAAAGATTCAAAGTCTATCTCAGGTACTACAAGTGTCCTCTACACACAATAGACTCTGTGATATCCTAGGAATAGCAACTAAGGTTACCACTTCACAATCAACGGTCGGGCGGAACAGTTGTAAGTCTAGTACAACTCTCATGGCAAGGTATTCTAGAAAAGTGATGTCACCCTAAGGACTTGTCACTTACATAGAATTCCATGATGAGCTCATGTCCCACTGAACAAGCAAGAGGGGGTGAACCACCCTTACTTATCCAGATTGACTTCGTGCTTAACGCATGTCTTAGATGTGCGTTCCTGACAAGCAGTTTTTGATACTAATGGATTTAAAATCTCAATAATCAATGCTAGTTTCAAAAATTTTGTAGCCCATGAGTGTTAACTCTCCAAACCTAATCTAGGGCACTAACCTAACCTTGTTGGTGATATGAAAAATCAAATCTTGGTTATTTTATATTAAGCGTCAATTTTAAGGTAGTTTTCTTAGTTTCAAGAGTGGATGTGAAATTGGTGGTGTGTTGACTTGAAAATGTGAACCAAAGAATGCAATATGCTCAGTACTCTACCTTTCAATTCTATGAATGTTCTAAAATAATGAAAAGTTAGAGGTTCATGTGTGTCTTTCAAACATGCAAAGTTTATTTGGTAGATTTTTTATATTTAGGCACAGTTCTTCTGAAATATGGATAATAACTGATTTCAAAGATCAATGTAAACCAAATAGATATCTTAGTGAAAATGAATCTAACTCTATTACATTGGGGATATTTGTTTCTCATTTGCAGGGCCACCCAAAAGTGCAAGCAAAGAGGATACGTAGAGCCCTTTTGACTACTTATGAATTACTTTCTTACCCTTGAGATCTATTTTCTCATTTGCAGGGCCACCCGAAAGTGCAAGCAAAGAGGATACAGTAGCTCGATAACTGTATGCGAAAATTTAAATCTACACTATTACACTTGAGATCCACTTTCGCGTTCACAAGATCGCCCAAAATCCAAAGTGAAGAGGATACGGTGGCTCGAAAATAAATGATTGAAAAATCAAATCCTAGACTATTACACTTGAGATCTACTTTCTCGTCTGCAGGTCCACCTGAAAGTGCAAGCAAAGAGGATACAGTGGCTTAGACACAACTTATCACAAGAAAATTGAGATATGAAGGTACAACTTCCTCTAATTGTGCATAAACATAATGAAAAACTGTATATCCAAAACAAAATTTGACTTAATTTAAAGTTTGTATTCGGTTTTTTAGGGAAATTGTTTTCAAAATGTCTCCAAGTGTAATGTTCAATATTTTGTTTTTCAATGCAAATGTGTTCAAGTGATATTTTCATATGTCATAACTGATATTTGGTTTCATGTTTCAGATAAGCAAGTGTATGATATTCAAAAAATTAAAGGGCCTTAAGGTTCTTTAAACAAATATTTTTTTTCTTTCAATTTTCACTATTTGCAAACTATGAAATTAATCAGAATTCCTTAAAGATCAGTCTTAATCCTATCCAATCAGAGATCTAAAAGCAAAATATGACCTTAAGCAAATGGATCTACCACAAATTGTAAGAAAATTTTTAAATAAATGTCAATTTAGGCCATTTTTAAAGGTTTTTGGAGGGAAATTCCAAATCTGAAGGTATCAAACCAAAACCTCCCAAAATTTTCCTAATTAGTGGTAAAATGGTACTAACATGTCTTAAATCAATGTTCATGTCTGCAAGTACAAAAATGAATCCTAAATGTGGCCCTAAAACAATGAAATCTCAAAGCTAGTTCTACAATTTTTGCAAATTTGAATCAAGAAAGCTTTAAAAATATTCCAAATATTTAGATAAAGAGGATCCAAGTAAGGTCCAAAATCTAATATAAGGGGTTCCTCAGCCAATCCAAGAACAAAAAATCACAAAACCGAGAAAAAAATGAAGAACCAAGCTCCAAAAATTCAAAAAATCAAACGGCGCAGCCACAGAAAATAGAGTAGACCGTTGTTGCGGGGGTCAACGCACCTTGCACACATGTACGGGGCGTTGGTGACACTCTTTGCTAGTGTACAGGGTGTGTATTTTGACCAGCAACACTCTATAGGCACATACATAGTGCGTTGGTCCTCTAAATCAAGAAAAACTTAGATCTAAGCTCTATTTTCAAGATTTTTGGTGTTTAGGAGTTGATTAAGGCCGGTTTTGATCTTCTAAAACTAGAACATAGGTCCTATAAGAGTTATTAATGAAACATTTACGCGTATATGCAAGATTGAAACACCAAATATTGAAGAAATTTTCAAATTAAATCCCCTGTATGGTCGCCAATATGATCATAACATTTAAGGTAGGGTTAGATCTACATTAACCATCTATATTACTATGAAGTAGGTGAAGCTTCAATGTCAGAAATACACAATTATTTAGCATTCCCTAATACATTTAAACTGATGAATAGGAAGGGAATTGAATGCTTCATATAATTCCAAAGAAGAAAGTACATACTTACAATCTAGCTTGATGTGCATCCCTCCTCCTTTGCCATGAGCTATCTTTTATCCACCCTTTCCTTTGATGAAGATGAGATTTCCAAACCTCCAAATCTCTCCAGCATGCCTTTTCTCTCCCTTTGTACTCCTCTACCATGCCTCCAATGCCTTTGTTTTATAGTATTGGGAAATGGGATTCCAAGTTTCAACTTTCAATGTCGGATAATCCCTTTTCTTGATTTTTTATTATTTTCTCTCAAAACCCCACTTTCCATAGTATTTGCAAGCTTTTGTCACAAATTCAGGATTCTCGAGCACAATTAATGCAATCTTGTGTTACAGCAAAATATCATCATTATGAGTCATCTTGTGTTATGCCTTAATCCCTGAAGTTTCCTTGGCCAAAAACATCCAGAGCAAGTTGTTGTTCCTTGTGTCCACAATTCCTAGTTGCACTGGCACATCTTGTCTTCCAGCAAGAGGCACTAGATCATGCCTGGCGCATAGTGCTACTTGGAAGTGTGCGTCAGTGGCTCAGGTTGCCTTCATACAGCCTACGTTGACCCCTTCTTGGCGCCAATTGTCTTCATGCAGGGTGCGCCAGGGTTGGTTAAAATAGATAAACAAGAGCTTCGAGCGACTTCTCGAAGCATGGTGATGTGGAAGTCTATGCCTAATTGATAGGTGAGTTGTCCTTCGGTTCCCTAACCTCAAGGGAAGATCCCTTAGACTTATCCCCCTAATCTTCAACCTACTCTATCCATTTGGTATTATAAATATGAAGCCTCTCTCCATTGGGAAGAGAGGAAGGTCTATAACACTATCATGCTGGTGGAATTATCCTAGGTGATACCTACTCATATTTGGGAGGCTTACTTCATCCTTGGAGGCTTGGCTTGGATTGTTGGAAGGAAGGTTGCGACGTTAAGGCATAGGTTGTAACATTCTCTCTTTATGTACTCTCTATTATTACAGTTAATACATTCTCTACCGATAAATATTATTGTGTTGATAGTGTTTAGAGATTTCTTCCTTAACTGTTAGCTTAGATCAATTATATGCAATATATGCTTTTACTGTTTGTTTGTTTCTACTTGTTCAATAGGGTTTTGCAGCGTGAGATCTAAAGACTCTGGAGCATTGGATCGGCAGAGAGCAAGAGGATTTGCGAACTTCATGCAAGAAATCTACTTGTTATTTTACACTTCTATTGATCTAGGGAAGTTGATTACATTATGTACTTTATTTTTTCTAGATCCAGTTGGGACTAGGGAGATCTAGCCTTAAGTCTTCTTAGGTAGATTGGCAAGAAACAAATATGGCGACTCCACTGGTGAGTATCTTAGCTTTGATTTCAATTTCATTTTGATTTCATTGATTTCTTAGTGATCCATTTTCTAGCCTCCTAAGCTCCTCCCATCATCAGATCTTCTCATTAGAGATTGTATTGGCTTTCCCTGATTTTGTTAGGATCAGTATCAAACCTTTTACTTTTCATTTCTTGGAGATCTTTGATATTTTTCCACTTGTTATTCACCCGACGCACCTGGGCTGTGCATTCCCTACACCACTATCTCTCTGGCACATATCCTCTTTGAAGACCCTGTGCCATTGGCGCCATCTCCCTGATTGTAGAGTGTGCCACTGGCGCCATCTTCCTCTGTACAGGGTGCGTCTGGCGCTATGGTGTATAACAACAGAGTGCGCCAGCCTCTTATGCTTGGTGCTTGGTACAAAATCCTTTCCATCTTTTGGTTTTGGTCTAATTAACAAGACTCTGTGTACTGCATCTTACTGTCACTGACCCTTATACCCAACTTGCTTGTGTTTGGATTCGTTTGTGTTCATTTTTGGGTTCCAAATTGGTCAAGTAAGAGATTTGGTAGTGGCGGGCAATTTCAATCTGGCATGTCTATCCGCTTGATCTTGTCTTCCCTGATCACCTTACCAGATCTATTCAATATGTTAGATCTGATTTCCAAACCCTTCCTGCACTTATCCATTCAGTTTTGGTTGCATTTGATTGATTTTGAGTGATTTGAGTGTCTTTGAGCTCATTTGGGTGCTTGCCATTTTTATTTGAGAGTTTTTGATTGATTAGAGTGTTGTAGTCATTCTCATGTTTTCTTCTATTAGATCTGAAAGGCATATTCATTATCAGGTTTCATTTTGATATATGCATTGGAAAATCGAAGTGCTTCATTTTTCTGTTTTCAAGATTGTTGCTTGGAAATCGTTATAGAATTGTTTCATGCTTTGGAAGTTGTCCATTGACAAGTCTTTGAAGGTTTGAAAAGGAAATCGTTTGATCATATGTTTCTTAGTTGTGAAAGTTAAGTCTATCATCTCTTTGAAAAATCAAGTGGATTCAAGCTTTTGCAAAGTATTCCAAATTTTAAAGATTCTTTACACTTTTGGTTTATATGTGCTTTTTAGCTCATCATTGCGAAAATTAAGAGTTACTGAATTCTAGGAACAAATTCTCCTTTCCATGTTCCTTAGATTCGTTCTAGTTTAAAAAGATAAGAAAAGAAAATCATTTTGGATTTGGTGTGTGTGGTATTTTTGTGTTTTGCTGAAAAAACGAAGAAGAGTGCCTTTGGTTATCTTTGGTATATTTTGAACTTTCGGGATTTTTTGTTTTGTTGAGATTATTGGAAAAATAAATTTCTCCTTACCTTAAATAGATTTCATCAAAGGGACAAGGAAAATGTGCATCTTCATGTAGCTAAGATTGCATTATTTTTAAATTCCTGTCTACACCTCATGCATTCACCTAACTGCTCAGATAAAAATTTATCGGTAGTGCTAGGTTAAAATTTACTAGTAACTTGTGTGATAAGTTAGTGATGTGTTCCAACATCGTAAAACGTGGCAGCTGTCATTATATGCCTGCACTGCATTCCAGGGGCCTGCATTTCTTCCACGTACCAACCAGTATATCGAACGGCCTTTCACGTACCCTTGGGTATATAGAAAGGTACTTCACATACTCAGTAGTATATCAGAAGGCTCTTGTCGTATGGTTGTGCATTAGACAACACCACTATGGATTTGAGATCTCACGTACCTTGAGTATATTGGGAGACTCTGCTAGGATTCATGAAACCTACTAAGTAAACCATTTGGCCGTCTTGGCAGAGCAATACACCAAGAACAACACTTGAGGAGATGCTATGCATGTACTATCAGGTAGTCGGGTTATACGGTCAGGGGTACAGTCCCAATACTCCCTGGTTAGTGCTCTGAAAAATTGGGTCGAGTATAATTGTTGGAACCTATGGTATATCGCGATTTGTGAAGCCTTGACAACCCTATGAGGTTCTAGACTTTTGAATCCACACCTGTCACATAAGTTTGCTTGCGGCTTTAGCCTGTGTAGATTTTGGATTACTTTTTCTTTTGTATAGAATACACTTAGGAGAAATTTTTCTTCAGTCACTCTGGATGAACAAACTTTGAGGAGGTCCCGCATATTTTTAAACTTACCACCGGAATATCCCCTTAACCCGAAGGACAATTCGAGGCCAACATTGATCAACCCGTTGTGACCATGTCACACAAAGAAGAAAATTCCACCATGGAGTCGAGAGTGAACCATTCACTTCCTACACGTTCACCAATCACTGATCCTCCAAGGTCTATTACCACACAACCATTTTCTTCACATGACACAACCTTATACCATTCGATGGAATGAGAACCCGGGGCCACAAAATGGATTTTCAACCCACCCCAAGATGACCCTGTATCCACAGCTTTTGGTCCATCTGCATCTTTTTGGGACACAACTCTAGGTCAACAATGGGCCCAGTTTGTTACATGTCTGATGGCAGAAACTTCCCCCTCTATTGGAATCCCAAATACGAGATCCTGACTCCAGTCTAAGAGAAGATCGCTCAGTTATTCCTATTCGGTGATCAAATCCGACATCAGAGTCTCTCACGGAGGAGACAAGCTTCAAAAGTGCTTGTATTTTAGCATACCCCAATTAGTTCTTTATCTTTCACTTCACCAGAAACACCTTTACATAATGTGACCACTTACAAACTTGGTCAACCCTCGTTTCCCACCACGAGCGCTTCACTCAATACAACGCTATCATAACACGTTCATTCGTGGCATATGAAACAATACCCCTAATTTCACTAAATATTGGAAAATACCTTCCAAAATCATTTTTTTAAAAATCCCTCCCAATATGCCTTCCCAATTAAAAAAAACTCATATTTTCACTAGATATTGTATGTATCAATTTTTCCATTAACATTTTTTATACCCCTTTATATTTCTACCTAGTATATTGATATGATACCCCTCTTATGACCCCACATGCACCTTGCTTCTTTCAATGTATATTGTGGATGCACATTACTTCACCCACAATGCAATTAATCAACCACATATCATTATGATTTGCAACATCTAATGGTCTAATGAAGAGATAGGAGATCACTTCTTGTATGTCACTAGAGCCAATGCACATAGTACAACATTTAGTTGCATGTTGTAGTTCCCCAATCGCTGACTAAGCCTGTTGTGGGATAGATATCCAAGCCCCCAGGGCCTATAATAAGTTCTAGGAGGATGACTAAACCTCCCAATCCTGTAATAGGCACGAGTGGTTCGGTATTCAAGCCCCTAAGGCCTATCGAGGGCTTTTAACAGGCCTTGGAGGCTTAGAGGCTCTGAAGGCTATTGGTAACAACTGGCTGAGTGCTATTGGTAACAATTGGTTGTCAATGAGCATTGTCCCTTGACTATGATCGACTGGAAACCCACTTCACCACAAAACCCATGTCCTCAAGCATGCCTCAAGACGCGATTTCCCTGTGTATTGGTAAGCCCAAGCCTTGCCTCAACCAGATTTCTCATCTGGCCTTGATCCCGCCATCTCCATTTGGCGGATATTTGTCATACCGTCCATATGAAAAAGACCCCAAAGTATTTTTTTATTGTTACATTAAATTAAAAAAACCTAAAAGCTAAACCCTAAAACCTAGGGCGCAGGGCTTAGGGGTTAGGGGTTAGGGTTTAAGGTCCAGGGTCCAGGGGTTGGGGTCTAGGGTCTGGGTTCTGGGTTTCAGGTTTCGGGTCTGGGGGTCTGGGGTCTGGGTTCTAGGGTTTAGGGTCTAGGGTTTAGGGTTAGGGTTAGGGTTTAGGGTTTAGGGTTTAGGTTTAGGGTTTAGGGTTTAGGGTTTAGGGTTTAGGGTTTAGGTTAGGGTTTAGGGGTTAGGGTTTAGGGTTTAGGGTTTAGGGTTTAGGGTTTAGGGTTTAGGTTTAGGGTTTAGGGTTTAGGGTTTAGGGTTTAGGGGTTTAGGGTTTAGGGTTTAGGTTGGGTTTAGGGTTTAGGGTTTAGGGTTTAGGGTTTAGGGTTTAGGTTAGGGTTTAGGGTTTAGGGTTAGGGGTTTAGGGTTTAGGGTTTAGGGTTTAGGGTTTAGGGTTTAGGGTTTAGGGTTTAGGGTTTAGGGTTTAGGGTTTAGGTTTAGGGTTTAGGGTTTAGGGTTTAGGGTTTAGGGTTAGGGTGTAGGGTTTAGGGTTTAGGGGTTGGTAGGGTTAGGGTTGGGTTTAGGGGTTAGGGTTTTAGGGTTTAGGGTTTAGGGTTTAGGGTTGTAGGGTTTAGGGTTTAGGGTTAGGGTTTAGGGTTTAGGGTTTGGGGGTTTAGGGGTTAGGGTTTAGGGTTTAGGGTTAGGGTTTTGGGTTTAGGGTGTTAGGGGTTTAGGGTGTGGGGTGTAGGGTTTGGGTTAGGGTTTTAGGGTTTTAGGTGTTGGGTGTTTAGGGGTTTAGGGGTTTGGGTTAGGGGTTTATGGGGTTGTTAGGGTTTAGGGTTTTAGGGTTTAGGGTTTAGGGGTGTGTGGGGTTGGGGGGTGTTGGGTTAGGGGTTTTAGGGGTGTAGGGTTAGGGGGTTGTAGGGGTTAGGGTGTAGGGTTGAGGGGGTTGTGGGGGTGGTGGGGTTTAGGGTTTAGGGGTGAGGGTTTGGGTTTAGGGGTTTAGGGTTTTGGGTTAGGGTTTAGGGTTAGGGGGGGTGGGGGGGTGGGGGTAGGGGGGTGGGGGGAGGGGGGTTGGTTTGGGGGTGAGGGGTGGTGGGTGTTGGGGGTTGGGGGGTGGGGGTGGGGGTGGGGGTTGGGGGGTGGGGGGAGGGGGTTATGGGGGGTGGGTTTGGGGGTGGGGGGGGGTGTGGGTGGTGGGGTGGGGGTGGGGGGGTGGGGTGGTGGGGGTGGGGTGGGGGGGTGGTGGGTGGGGGGGGGGTGGGGTGTGGGGGTGGGGGGTTGGGGGGTTGGGGGTTTGGGGGGTAGGGGTTGTTGGGGTGTGGGGTGTGGGGGGTGGGGGGTGGGGGGGGGTTGGGGGGGGTGGGGGGGGTGGGGGTGGTGGGGGGGTGGGGGGTGGGGGGTGGGGTGGTGGGGGGTGGGGGTTGGGGGGTGGGGGTTGGGTGTGGGGGTGGGGTGGGGGGTGGGGGGTGGGGGGTGGGGGGGTGGGGGGGGTGGTGGGGGTTGGGGTGGGGGTTGGGGGGTGGGGGGTGGGGTGGGGGGTGGGGGGTGGGGGGTGGGGGGTGGGGGGTGGGGGGTGGGGTTGGGGGGGGTGGGGTGGGGGTTGGGGGGTGGGGGGGTGGGGGGTTGGGGGGTGGGGGGTGGGGGTGGGGGTGGTGGGGTGGGGGTGGGGGGGTGGGGGGTGGGGGGTGGGGGGGTGGGGGGGTGGGGGGTGGGGGGTGGGGGGTGGGGTGTGGGGTGGGGTGGGGGGGTTGGGGGGTGGGGGTGGGGGGTGGGGGGTGGGGGGTTGGGGGGTGGGGGGTGGGGGGGGTGGGGGGGTGGGGGGTGGGGGGTGGGGGGTGGGGGGTGGGGTGGGGGGTGGGGGGGGGGTTGGGGGGGGGGTGTGGGGGGTGGGGGGTGGGGGGTGGGGGTGGGGGGTGGGGGGTGGGGGGGTGGGGGGGGTGGGGGGGTGGGGGGTGGGGGGTGGGGGGGTGGGGGGGGTGGGGGGTGGGGTGGTGGGGGGTGGGGGGTGGGGGGGTGGGGGTGGGGGGGTTGGGGGGGTGGGGGGTGGGGGGTGGGGGGGGGTTGGGTGGTGGGGGGTGGGGGGTGGGGGGGTTGGGGGGGTGGGGGGTGGGGGGTGGGGGGGTTGGGGGGTGGGGGTGGTGGTGGTTGGGGGGTGGGGGGTGGGGGTGGGGGTGGGGTGTGGGGGGTGGGGGGTGTGGGGGGGTTGGGGGGTGGGGGGTGGGGGGTTGGGGGGTGGGGGGGGTGGGGTGGGGTGGGGGTTGGGGGGTGGGGGGGGTGGGGGGTGGGGGGGGTGGGGTGGTGGGGGGGTGGGGGGTGGGGGGGTGGGGGGTTGGTGGTGGGGGGGGGTGGGGGGGTGGGGTGGGGGGGTGGGGGGTGGGGGGTGGGGGGTGGGGGGGGTGGGGGGTGGGGGTGGGGGGGTGGGGGGTGGGGGTGGGGGGGTGGGGGGTGGGGGGTGGGGGGGTGGGGGGTGGGGGGGTGGGGGGGTGGGGGGGGTGGGGGGTGGGGGGGTGGGGGGTGGGGGGGTGGGGGGTGGGTGGGGGTGGGGGGTGGGGGGTGGGGGTGGGGGGGGGGGGGTGGGGGGTGGGGGGGTGGGGGGTGGGGGTGGGGGGGTGGGGTGGGGGGTGGGGGGGGGGGGTGGGGGGGGGGGGGGTGGGGGGTGGGGGGTGGGGGGGTGGGGGGGTGGGGGGTGGGGGGGTGGGGGGGGTGGGGTGGGTGGGGGGGTGGGGGGTGGGGGGGGTGGGGGGGTGGGGGGGTGGGGGGTGGGGGTGGGGGGTGGGGGTGGGGGGGTGGGGGGTGGGGGGTGGGGGGGTGGGGGGTGGGGGGGTGGGGGGTGGGGGTGGGGGTGGGGGTGGGGGGTTGGGGGGGGTGGGGGGGTGGGGGGGTGGGGGGTGGGGGTGGGGGGTGGGGGGGTGGGGGTGGGGGTGGGGGGTGGGGGTGGGGGGTGGGGGTGGGGGGGGTGGGGGGGGTGGGGGGGTGGGGTGTGGGGGGGTGGGGGGTGGGGGGTGGGGGGTGGGGGGGTGGGGGGGTGGGGGGGGTGGGGGTGGGGGGTGGGGGGGGGTGGGGGGGTGGGGGGGTGGGGGGGTGGGGGTGGGGGGGTGGGGGGGTGGGGTGGGGGGGGTGGGGTGGGGGGGTGGGGGGGGTGGGGGGGGTGGGGGGTTGGGGGGGGGTGGGGGGGTGGGGGGTGGGTGGGGTGGGGGTGGGGGGTGGGGGGGGGGGGGGGGTGGGGGGTGGGGGGTGGGGGGGTGGGGGGTGGGGTTGGGGGTGGGGGGTGGGGGGTGGGGTTGGGGGTGGGGGGTGGGGGGGTGGGGGGTGGGGGTGGGGGGTGGGGGGGTGGGGGTGGGGGGGTGGGGGGTGGGGGGGTGGGGGGGGTGGGGGTTGGGGGGTGGGGGGGTGGGGGTGGGGTGGGGGGGGTGGGGGGTGGGGGGGTGGGGGGTGGG